>PGFW01019648.1:39365-50279 GCA_003123925.1 Haematobia irritans
GGTGACTCCGTCACAGTCTTAACACCTCTCTCCAGAATACATTCCTTAACGCCTATAGAATCGGCGAGTAAAGAAGTTTAAATAGTAGTGCGTGAGTAGTACCACAACCTTGACCCGCACAACGAACATCTCATCTACCAACTCACGCGCTCCAATTCATCCAGGCCTGACTGGAGATACACGCAAGCCGAACAGATGTATACCAATCTCCACTTACAGCCTCACTAATCAAATGAGCATCCACATTTTCGTGTCCCATCTCAACAACCGAATCCGAGGACTACAACAAATCCCGATTCTCATGAGTCATGAAGAGAGAACAATTCTTTTCGATCGACTACAAATGAAGGAGTCAGGTCGTCTGTCGATCATAAACGAAGCATAGTGTTCATTAATACATCTACGAATCGGTCTTTTCCACCAATTATAGATCACCAGATCCTAACGTCTGCCCATTATATATGACCATACATAGAACTTTCAGAAAATGTTGAGTGATACTACGAAGTGGAGGCGACTAAGGTTATTTCAGCAGACAGAAAATCACAATAGACTCCCAGTATAGCGATACCCAATGGAGATATGTAACAAATGGTGCAAAATATTGCACTGCGAACTGCCACTGGATTTCACTCCCAAAAACACCACATAGCATCTGCAGTATGAGTTCATAATGCTCTCGGCTAAACGCTGTGACCTCCTCAGTGCACCTGCACCTGATAAAGTGCAGAGGGGAAAGTCCAAACTATCCACGTCCATACTATCCGAACGAGGCAAAGTATTGACGGCATTGAAAGCAGCACCATTGAAGCGGTTCAGAAGGTAAAGATTCCTACCAGTTAGAGCGTTGTGCTGGGTGGAATACCAGCATCTGTCCAGCGATGACGAGGAGATGATGCCTAAGAGGTACGTTTACAATTACCGTAACACCAGAATTTTTCTGCCTGCATTTCCCAATAAAAAAACCTTGAAATTCTCAATTTTTCTTATACATTATTTTAATTATTCATCAGTCCTTTGCCTAAATATAATCGATCAAAATTTAATATCCAGCTTTGCCATTATCTTGTTGTTGGGGAGCCGTATATACCGGTGCGTTTTGGGCGTAGGTGCCTTGATGGGGTGCACAAGGTAGAGGTCTCAATTGAGGAACACAACTGAAAAGGTAGTTCTTGGGACATGGTGGAGCAGCAATGGCTACTGGAGCATATTTAGATGTTGGGGCAGGAGCTACCACAGCAGCTGACGCAGCCGATGAACCATAAGATGATGCGGCGTTAGGAGCACCATAGGATGATGAAGCAGTTCCATATGAGGTAGATGTTGCAGGGCTTCCATAAGTAGATGATGGGGCTGGGGCACTATAAGAAGGAGCAGCGGCAGCAGCAGCATTTCCATAGGACGAAGATGTCGAAGAGGCACCATAAGTGTTTGAAGCAGGTTTTCCATAAGCAGTTGAAGATTGTGAACCATAAGATGGGGCTTGTCTCTTATACATATCCATAATTTTCATTACCGTCACAAGCTGCTATGGTTATGGTTAGGAGAGTAATGAACAAACTTAGAGACTTCATGTTGATAAACTCTGGGTGAGATTTAGTTTTTTGTGGTCCGCGTCTATTATGGTGCCCTACCTACCAATGGCATGATGGGCAATCGTTTGCTATCAACTTGACTGCGACTTGAACATTGTGTAGAATTATTAAATATAAACTCTAAAAGCTGAAGATAGCAAAATTTTATTTTTGCTTGAAGAATAAAATTAAATAAATATGATAAAAAGTATCTACGCTTATTAGAAAATTTAAAAAAAAATATTGTCATTTTTTTTTTATAAGAGCAAAACCTTGTTTTTGATTTCAAGTAAGCGTAAAATTCTGAACGCATTTGTGTATTTATTTTCCAAGAATTTCCTCTCAATCCTCTTTGTGGAACTCTACCTCTAAATAATTCACTGACTTCAAAGGTTTTAAAAGAAAAAACGGTCGATTCGCACTCTGTTTTATTCTTCACATCTCTTGGACAGAAGTGATTTTTTTGTTTTACTATGTAACATTTCACTACGCGTGCTTCGTATTTCCATTATCACATCTCAAGAACATTGTTAAATTTCTAATGTTCTTTGATTGTCTGGAAAAATTTTTTGGCGGCGGGAATTCTTCAAATTATTCCATACAAAACGATCTTTTTTAGGGCCTCATCTGATTGTAACATAGATTTCGGAATTTTTGATCATTTTCGCCAGTGCCAACTCATTAGATACGGGAAACGAAACGTCAATAAAAGAATCTTTTTTACTTCACTCTTTAGTTTGAGATTTTTGCTTAATCGCAGCCGAATATTATTCTTGACTAATGAACTATTCTTTCGTATGTAGAAATCGTTTAATTAATCCAAAATACACAGAAAATACTACGACAGTTCCTTAATTTTCGCTGAAATCTTACCAGGGGCACAATGAGCATGAGTCTTACAAAAATCCGCAAGTGGACCGGCTTAAATCGCGACCATTCAAGCCGATTAAAGGGAAACGGCCGAAATCATTCTTACGCTTATTATTACGTAAAAATTAAATTTTGTATTACCCCCACATGAATTTGCCCACAGTGGTAGAATTCTATCCTACAAATGTGTAGATTTTTTTCTGTTTAGTAGCATTTTGTACACATGCTGAATTCTTGGCCGTGAATCAATTTCTATATGAATAAAAATTTCTGGAAAATGCATTATCTAATAAAAAATTTATTGCGGGAACAATTCTTATACTAAATAACAATGTGAGAAAACGACTTCTCATAAAAAATAATTTCTTAACGGCATAATTTTATCATAGAATTAAGCATTTGACCACAATTCTCTGCTCTGAAATAAACACCATTTTCGGACCAAATTGTCCTATAGAAATAAATCGTTGAGCCAACAATTTCTGAGTAGAAAAGAAATTTATTGACCAAATTTCGTATGTAGAACAATATCAATTTTTGACCAATTATTTGAAATCTTTCAGAGATCGTAGGGGGCGCCTCATCGTGGTCGGAATATAGCGGTACCTCTACTGTTTGACACCGCTGGCGCGGACCTCCCCTCTTGTCTGGCATTCTTTTGAAAATGACCCAACGTTGACCGAACTTACTTGACAGTTTCATAGAGAGTTGGCTCTAGACAAAATCGCGCTACATTTATTTTTCTGATATTTGGTGGGCGGAGGGGCTGCCCCGTTTCATTCGACTTTTTTAAAGTACCAGTGAAAAAACTAACATTCTCTAAATTTATCTGAATTTACAGGAACAGGGGCCTCCCTCGCCCTCTTTTTTGGACACTTGGACAGCAAATTATGCGATTTTTCTTGAAACTTTCATTGAAAGGTTTGGTTGGCATCTAGACAAAAGATCCATACATTATTTTTCATATTTGGCTCGGGGAGAGACTCCCTTTGCCGACTTTTTTAGCAGTACCAGTTGAAAACAAACTAATACTCACCCGACTGAAATTTTTATGGAAAAAATGGTGAGGCTATGGAAATTTATGATCAGGTTCCTGATTTTTATACCTCCACCATATTAATTCGAGTGCGGGGTATAATAAGTTTGTCATTCCGTTTGTAACACCGGCATTGGTTAGACCTTATTTTAATTGCTATATTTGGTGTTGTAGTCTGGTGGCGGCACTTCACAGCGACAACGTTTAGACAACATGTTCAGGCTATGGCGTGCTTGCTGTATCTCAGGTGCATTCAGCAGACAGAACAACACTCTCCCTCAATGTTCATATCATCTATTTGCCTTTTAGACAATTTTGGCAAACAGTCAGCTGCAAAACGGACTGTTGCGGTTTTGCGCGAAGCTATCGCTCGTGGTCGGAAAAAAGTTACGTCACAAGTTCGTCCTCAAAGAAATAATGCCAGATGCTGCTACCTAGGGATTTCACACTTTGGCGAGTCCACTTTTTCGACAAAAGTTTCGAGGACTCTAATCCAACAGTGAGGCGTGGTGTACAGGCCCGCGGGAACTAAAAAGATATATAGATTTCCTACACTGGATGGCTCAAACGTTGGATGGCCAAGTGGGTTTCGGAGTGGTATTCTAAAGATCTGGAACTTGTCGAATAGCGAAAGATTTACCTGATCCACTTGTTAGTGTTTTTCAGGCTGAAATTATTAGCAATAAGTGAGTGGTGAATTGGGCTTGAGAAGTAATGCTCCAAGCGAATATTGGCATTAAGATATACTTCAGACAGTCAACCGCAATTAAAACTTGACTCTGGTGTTCCTCAAACTCGAAAACTGGCCGTCGACGCGGCAAATCATCTCAAGTGAGATGGTGCAGCCAGCCGACACATATTTCAATCTTAATATCGCGTGCCTGGCCACAGACATACCGCTTGGGAATGCGAGCAGAATGAGCTAGTAAGCTAGGAGACTACCTTACAGTATCCAGGGAACTAGAATTTTTGGTGTGTGCCTCTGGTACCTCGTAAGCTCATACTGCGTGAGAAGGCTGTCATGATTGGCAAATGCTGTTCGATGGGAGAATTGTAAGGGTCTGTACACGAGACACCAACGATAATTATGGCACCCATTTATACTAAAACCGCACACTAGATTATGCTAGTGTCTCGGGACGCCAGATTTCACTACTGATATCTGCCCTATACGGGTCGCCTGTCTGTAGGCGATGTTTTGTTAAAACTGATTTGGCTGCGAAGTATAATGACTATTGTTATGACGCCTGTATTGATGCGCGAGGAAAAGCGAATCAATAAAACACCTCTTGTGTGAGTGCTCCGGGCATTTTTGTGTAAGCGTAAGGCAAATTTTTAGCGGCATATAGCTTTGCAGGATTTAGCTTTTGGGGGCGGACTTGGAAAACGGTTAACTTTAAGCAGTTCTTTGGCTTTACATGGTTTTGGAAACAACTCGGTTTCAACAGGAAGAAAATTTAATCGGAGAAGGTCACCGGGTTAAAATAGGAATGCCATATAATATACAGTAATGTCTATCCACCAATGATCCCGAAGTCTAAGTAGCCTGTTCTAATCGTGCCACTAACCCTATAATCCCTTAACCTACACCAATCGAAACACTTCGATTACCGACTATATAAAAGTGATCAAATATCCTATCAGGAGAAAATTAAAAAATAGAACGATTAGTCCGGTTTAAAGTGGCACGCCCCGATTAAGATTCCCAGGCCTCACTTGAGACTATTTCACGCCATCATCTTGTGCATACCACCATTAAGCTAAAAAGTACCCCTGCATTTACACTTCGATGGGCACTATCTTAGTTTTAACCGCCTTCTGATCACTCTTCTTCGATTATTTTCTTGTCTGTTGAACTCAACCGATTCGTTCCATATAAACTTTTACATTAGCAGCCACTGGCTTTAAGTTAACGTTTGTCCAGGTCCGCCAGGTTAATCTGAAGCTATATGGCCCCTAAAAATTTGCTTCACGCCTTACACAAAATGCGGGCCGCGACAGCTGGCACACAAGATGTGGTTTTATTGATTCCTTTTCCTCGCCCCATCATGACAGCTCATACAATAGTCATTATACTTGCGCACCAATAGTTTTTACAAATCGGCCTAGTCAGACAGCGACCCCGTCGTATAGCAGATATCGAGCTTCCTGCATCCTGTCCTGTTCCCGGCCATAGTGCAATCTTCGGTGGTTCCGTCTAATCCTCCCCACCGAGGTTACACACTCAAGCTCATATTGCATAACGTGTAGTTCGTCTGTCTAATCTTGTACGCTCCAATACAATGGCCACGTCTCTCGGCTCGAGCCGCCAGGGCCATTATACTAGTGTTGTCCCAATTGTGAATGCTAATAACTCCGCGCGTCCTGTCAAGGTCTATCTATATACCGAATCTGTATCTATTTCTATCGTGAAACATAGTACAACCACATCTCTGCTCAATAGACATCAGCATCCCTGCGCCGCTTCCTTCATATCCTGCAAAATCAGTGTATAGAGCTTACAGGGGGTAGCCATGTATCCACAATCTCTACCACCCTGGAATAAAAGTAATAACTAGTTCCACACTCTGTAATATGCGGTTCAATATGCCAATACTAAATTGAGTTTAAACATCATAAATTATTTTTGCTACAACAACAAAAAAAAAAAAAAAAGAAAAAATAAAAAACCCTAATAAAAAAAAAAAAATACAATAAAAACGTATAAAAAAATAAATAAAAAAAAAAAATTTTATAACAAAGCAAAACAAAAAAATATATACAAAACCCTCGAATAATTTTGTAATTTATACAGATGAGTAAAATTATAGATTCCGTCAAGGTTTCCTTAGCTCTTAAACAAATAGCCCTCCATTCTATGACCTATCCGCGGACGATACCTCTGGTAGATTGTCTAATCTTGAAGTAAACGGCGCCAGGCACCCATTTTAGGTGGACAATATTGATGCGCCTCTGGCCCTCAGCCATCTCATTGACGAGATTTGCGGCTCGCAGTCGATGCGCCCGCTTTTTCGAGTTGTGAGAGAGCGCGAGGTCCAGGAATCTTTTTATTGCAGTGTTGGAGCCTGTCTGGACGTAATATATTCAACGCCAATATTGCTTTGGAGCACATTCAGGCTTCTCTCTCTTATGACACAATATCCCTCACCATACTTACTCTCACTGAGGATAAATAGTCCTAAATCATTTCCAGCCGTGCAAAAACACTTAGTCCAGTGTGATACAGGACATAAAGAGATAAATAGTGCGGTTTCTCAGCGTTCTGGTGCGAAGTTACCAAGAAAAAATACTCTTAGAGTATGGTACACTGCTCGAAAATCCCCACTTGTGGGTCCAATATCCCTATTTGGAGCTATACATTGCTCGTTAGCAGTTATAGAAACCGATAACTATCATTCTCCCTATTGTATTCCCTCCCCGCTGCCGGCGGCTAATCAGGGTACGAACCCGTCCGCTACTAAGCCTCTCTCTGCTCTCCACAAATGTCTAGACCCCTGGAATATTTTAGGGCTAATTCTAAGGCGTAACTCAGAACTACAAACGCTCAGTCTTCAAACTTTTTGTGTCGCGAACAAAAAAGTGGACCCTTCGCCAAAAGCAGCTGTAATCCAGCTTAGCGTTCAGCAGCATCTCGGCCATTATTTTGAGCCGAACGCCGAACTGTGACGCTAACTATTTTTTCCGACACTCAGCGGCATAGCTCCGCGCAACGGCGCCACAGCCCGATTGTTGCAAAGGCTGACTTGTTTGGCCCAAAACATGTTCTAAAGGCCACACTTAGCATGAAGTATGACAATTGAGGCATCGTTCTGTTCCACTGCTTCCTTTGCCTGAATGCACCCTGACGACTATCACCACAAGCATGCCCATACGCCTGAACTTTTGTCCTTCAAAAACTTTCCCCCTCCGCGCTCTACCTGGCTGCCTTCGGGGCCGTCGGCTGGTCCTGGTACAGTTGCCGGCCATACCACCCAGACTACACACCACGTATAGCATCTATAGGCTCTTAGACCACTTGGCCCACCTAGTGGCCGGGCGGTCGCGCTTGGTAGTGGCATCTCTGAGGCGGTACCCCTCACCGTGTCGATGCGGGGGGGCGTGGACTTTGAGATGTGTTTTATAGCCATGCGCTTACCCTTGTTCACAACGGAGATGACAAACCTTATTATCAACACCCTCTGACCAAGCTGCGACTTTCTTTGTCGCACAACGTCACCATCAATTAGGTATGGGGTACTGGGCTGCGGAAGCTCAATAAAAATTCGACGAATACCCGGCTCAACCTGATATAAATTTCATAGCAGGCGCGCCTCAGATTTCCCCAATTCTCTGATTTTTTCCGATAAAACTTTCTAGGTCGGGTGCGAGTAGTGTTTTCACAGGAGCCATAAATAACCGGACTTCTACCCGGTTTAATTTTATATAGAGAACACAGCTCGGTGCCTAATAGGGCGTGAGGTCCCTCTCCCCGATAGGGGGCCACTTAATTAATTTTTACGGAGAACCCAAACGGTAATGTATGATGTTAAAATCTCAATTTGGGTCCCCCTAGATTCGACAAGAGCCCCAAAACTCTTAGCAATGAGATACAAAAGATATTCAAGATAGAATGTCGATCACATTAATGTATCCGAAGTCTCCAAAAACGTACTGCGCGGAGGGAGGCCCTATCTTTCCACTGTTGTTCTTTATTTAGGCCCCATATCAGGACCGAAGTATTTCGCTGACTACATTCTTGTCGTCGTAGGTGTTCCTGCTTTTATAATTAAATCACTATTCTAGCGCCTGAATAAATTTATAAAAATAATAAAGTGATTTTATAGGTTCTCTATAGAATTCACGGTGTACCCTATTACAAAAAGCAAGACGCTCGAAATTTTAACAGGGCGAAGCCCCTCCCGCCCACCAAAAGTTATGCGAAAACGATAAATTTAGCGGAATGTCTCTTTGTGGCTAATGCGATTGTCTCAAGTTTCTAATATGAAAACTTCAAGTTATATAATACCGTAGTCAATCGAAACTTTTAGTGCTCTACTATTTTTATAAGAATCCGAACCATATATGTTGATCCGAGTGACCGCTCGGTCTCAGCGAATCTCATGGATAGTCAATAAATGTGATGGTATTAAGCACAGGATAACAACCCCTTATTTCTGGTTTCGACCCACTATATGATGCGCTCCCCTTAATACGATCTCTTCGCAAAGTTTCCAAATTAATATTAAGTCGCTCACAACATCTCAATATTACGTAGTATTGAACTCACATTGGTCAAAATTTTTCATTTCTTACCAGATAAATTTGAATAAAGTGAATCAAGCATTGTTAACTTAATCATAATATAGAACAATTTATTGACAAAATTTTATTGTCTACAATGACAAGAATAATTTCTTTCAAATGGTTAATAATCTTCCCACTATTAGAATATTGGTCTTAAACATTTCAATAACCTTTCTATATAATCGTTTAATTCATTCATATAAACATTTTATTAATAGATTATTATAGAAATCTTTCCCAAATATAATCTTTAAAAATAATAGAAACTTTTTTCCAAAATTTGATACTTTCTATAGAGCATATTTTTGATCCTACCAAACATTTCAAGCATTCGTACTTAATCTTACATAAACAGAAAAACAATTCTACAATTTTTTTAGGCTTAGAATTCCTACCAAACTAGTATCGGCAATCATCGGGCGGCTAATAACAAATTTATTTTTACGTAAATTAATTACGTAAATGATTTCGCCTTTCCTTAAATCTGCTTATGGCGTGCGATTGCCTGCCTTTCGATTTTCTGTAACTTCATCTATTGGGGCCCTTAAGATGTCAGCGAAATAAGATGTCGTAGTTAATTTATGTGTATTTTGATTATTAAACGAACATCACCCGAAGCAGAATAGTTCATTCTCAGTCAAAATAAATATTCCGATTAACAAAAAGCCAAAACTAAAGACTGTGAATAAAAAAGGCATTCTTTAATTGACTTTTCTTCGTTCACGTATCAATGAGTCTGCCACTGGGGAAATGAATCAACATTCGGAAATTATGGTTTAGCAATCAGCAGAGGCCGGCCTAAAAAGTCTGTTGTTATTTGAAATTTAAGGCACAGTTCCAGGCTTTGCTTCAGGCACAAAAATTATTTCCCAGACAATCAGTCGACAATTATAAATTTTAAAATTTATCTTGAGCTGAATAATGGAAAAATATGAAGCACGGGTAGTGAAACTGTCTCAAAGTTAAACAATAAAAATTCACTTCTCTCAAGAATGTTGAAATAAAACACGCCGAAGTGTAAGTGCTGAAACTCTCGTACCTCTGTTTTTCTTTTCCTTCTAAAACATATTGTAAGGTCAATGAAATTATTCTTAGCAGTAGAGTTCCAGACAAGATATTGAGATGAATTTCTTTTAGAAAAAAAATACACAAACTGCTTGTGCAGAATTTTAGCTTATTGAAGAATAAACAAGGTTGACTCTTATAAAAAAAAATGGACAATTTATTTTTTATTTTCTATTATTGGTAAAATTACTTTTTATATTTATGTTTAATTTTTCTTCAATCAAAAAAAAAATTTTTGCTTATATCCAGCTTTTAAGAGTTATAATTTTAAATTATTCTAACAATGCTTCATTAGTCGCATGTCAGCTTGATAGCAACTCGATCCATCATCCATTGTTAGTAGGCTAACCAGTATAGAGCCACAAAAAAACTAAATTACATCACCCAGAGTTTGATCAACATGAAAGTCTCTTAAGTTTGCTTCATTTACTCTCCTAACCATAACCATTAGCCCAGCTTTGTGCACTGGTAATTTGAACAATTTACTGCGAATCAAGCCCCATCTGATATGCGTTCACAATCGTTCACACGCTGCCTTATTGGCAAAGACCTGCCTTCAAGACACTTATGGATGCCCTCTTCGAGACAATGTCTTACGTTCCTATGAGAAATGCTGCTGCTGCGCTGCCCTCCTTCTTATTAGTGCCCAGCCCCATCATTCTACTTATGGAAAGCCCCTGCAAGCACTCTACCTCATTATGCGCAACATGCCTTCACTCACTCTATGCAGTGCCACCCTCCTAACGCCGCCCGCGATCATGCTTATGTTTCATCGGCCTCGGTCAGCTGCTGGCTGGGTAGTCTCCTGCCCCCAACATTACTAAAATATGACTCGCCAGCTAGCCATTGCGCTCCACCACTGTCCCCAAAGAACTAACCTTTTCCAGTGTGTTCCCTCAATGCAGACCTCTACTTGTGCACCCCAATCAAGGGCACCTACGCCACCAAACGCCACGGATACTATACTGGCTCCCGCAACAACAAGCATAACTGGCAAAGGCTGGTGATGAATTAAATTTTTCGCACTCGATTTATATTATTTAGGCCAAAGGCTGAATGAATAATTAAAAAAATAAGATGTATAAG
>PGFW01019649.1:4536-21631 GCA_003123925.1 Haematobia irritans
GGGCAAATTTCGAGGTCCGGATCGGATGGGAAATTTTGCTTCTCTCTTTAGAGCCAATCACTAAGCCCAATTTAGGCGGAGTCCTCTTTATTAATGGGGGCTTTTACGTCAACACAGCTGGACCGATATGGCCCATTTGCCCAATACCATCGACTACATCATCAGCAACTCACTTGTGCCAAGTTCAAGTCGATAGCTTGTTTACGTTCGGAAGTTAGCGTGATTTTCATACAGACGGTACGCGATGCGGACGGCGGAATGCTCAGATCTCGACTCAGGAATTTCACCACGACCCATGAATATATATACTTTATGGGGTCTTTAGTAGCAATATTTCTCGATTGTGTTACAAACGGAAATGATTAAAGTTATACTATCCCCCATCCTTATGGTGGAGTGTATAAAAATTCAAAATAATTGAAATGACAATTTCTTAATTTCATCTTTAAGATTCTTGCTTGTTCTTTAAATTTCATTCTTATGAAACATGTCAATTAAAAAGGCCATTAAATAACATTTTAAGATAAATTTAAATTAAATATGCCAAAACAGAATTAAATTAAATTAAATTTTATGTTTATTTGTTTTGTATTCCAGATTTACAACTTCAAGACACGCTAATAGTTGTACTGTAATACATCAATTTATTACTTACAAGCCAATAATAAATTTAATTTAAGATATATTTACATTAAATTTAAATTAAAAATTTAATAAAAAAACTTTAAAATAATTTGAAATGAAATTATTTTATTTTGTATTTAAATTTATTTTGTTGAAAACAATCATAAATTTAAGACCGGCATAAATCTTAATTATATTATGTAATAAAATTGAAAATTAAATTAAATTTTTATGGTTTAGCTTATTTTTGTCTATTCGAGATATTTACAACTTAAAATTTAGACCGCAATATTTTTATGTTTAAATAATCAATTTATTTTACACACAAGGCAATTTTAATTTTGGCTTAGCCAATTAAAAATAAATTAATTTAAGACATATAAATAATTTAAAATAAAATTTTATTTTTTCGTTCTATTCAGATATTAATTATTTTGAAATTAAATTGAATTTAAATTTAAAATATGTTAAAAAAATTATTATTTTATTATTAAGGGCCTGCTTTGATTCAAAATTAGGACCGGGATAATACGGTAAGGTGTCTATTACATAATAAATTAAAAATTTTAGTCCTTGTACTTAAATTCCACTTAAAAGAATATTATCATGAATGTCATAAATAATGAAATTAATATATGAAAAATAAATAAAATTAAATTAAATTTTTTTTAGATATTTATTGATTTATTATTAGCCCTGGACATTACATACAAGGGATAAAAATTAAATTTTAATTATATTCAGAGGTTTTTAATGATTAATATTTAGAACTTGGTTATCAATCAGCAGATATTCTAATATAACATAGTATTTCATAATTTAATTTAAAATAATTTAAAATAATAATATAAAAAATATGACATTTAAATTTTATTTTATATTTTGTTTGAGATTTATTTATGTTTTGATTGAATTTTTTTTATCGATTATTTTTTTAAGATCTAGCCGGCTTTTAATAACAATTAAAATTATTTCAAATAAATCATTCATAAATACATTAAAAATTTAAATTCTTATGATTGGTTCTTGATCATAAGGTCAACGTACAAATTAAATTATTATGGAATACATAAAATATTTATTAATTTAAATTAAATTTGAATATTAGGACTTGATTAAAATAGTTCAATTAAATTTTTTTAATTTTATTTTAGGTTTTTATTGCCCTTTGATTTTTTTTTTTTAGGATTGATTCTTCTTGCTTGGGCCAATCAAAAAATAAATTTTATGAATATTCAAAAAAATTAATTCAATTAAAAAATAAAATGAAATTAAAATTTCAATGATTTTATTTTTTATTGAAATTTTAATTTTTAATTTATTATTTTAATTTTATTTAAAAAATTTAAAATCTTATTAAAGATCTTACTATAGATTTTTGTTTTATTTTTACCTTTGTCGTTATGGGATCACAATTGTAATTATGCTGCAAATGCCAAAAGTACCGATATAGAGTACAACATGTCAACAGTATAACAAACCAAACCTATGAATGAATATAATCAAAAGCCTGTTTAACTTTCCTTCATACCGGGTAGGCAGAGGAATCTCGGACCGCAGGTTTGTATAAATACAAGTATGGTTGAATTTCAACATAGTCCCCCACCCAGACACAAAGAATTTTATACGCACAGATGGGATCAAAGTGAATCTAGAAGAAAAAAATAATAATTTTTTTAAAATAAATAATAATGTATTTTTAATTAATCTTAATAGCTCACTCTGGGTTGCCTTAAATCTCCCAAGTTGCCAAATTTCTTTCATTATTACCCACGACTCCTACCTTCCTACATCCCATTGTACCTTTATAATCACATAAACCCATAGAAGCAATCATTATTTGAACTTGTGGTAAAACGTCTGTCCATATGAACCCTTAATGCCACTCTAGAAGAAAAACGCAATTGAAGAATCATATCGAAAGGATTATCAACAAAAAGTCCTTATACTTACATAGCAGGTGTAAAGCGTACAGCATAACACAGGGACACTGGTATTTTGTAATATAAATCGATTCCAGTTACTATGAAAAAGTAAAAAAAAAAATAATTTTGTTAATAAACAAAAAAATTTATTAATTTTCTCTATTACCTTGATTGATATGTTAAAAGCCGGAAACATAAATAGATATAGGAATCCATAAATCTAAAAGAGTGCAATTGACAAAACTGATCGATATTTGCGAACCATAATGAATAAATCCATGTTAACAGTCTTTCAACAATTGAAGCATTTTTTCCATTTAAAAGAATAGTCGATATCAAACGCTATCGTTATTACAGACCATCAAACTTGTTTCCGATTTTATTGAAAGTTTAGAACATATATTACAGCCTTCAGGACATATTTCAGCATTGTAATACAAGCATCTGTTTTAAGTAAAACAAATTTAAGAACATGGAACTGAATTAAAAATTTAAATTTATTTTCTATAGAAAATTTCGTCAAATTTTTAATTCTATAGAAATTTTTATCAAAATTTTATTTCTATAGAAATCTTCCAAATTTTATTTCTTTAGAAAAATGTCGTCAAAATTTTATTCAAAAGAAATTTTGTCAAAATTTTATTTCTATAGAAAACTTTGTCAAAATTTTATGTCTTTATTCTAAAAAATTTTATAAAAATCTTATTTATTCTATAAAAACTTTGTCAACATTTTATTGTACTAAGAAAATTTTTGTCAAAATTTTATCTTCTGCTAGAAAAATTTGTTCAAAAAATTTTATTTTCTGATAAGAAAATTTGTCAAATTTTATTTCTATAGAAAAATTTTAAAAATCTATTATAAAAATTTTGTTAAAATTTTTATTTTTATAGAAAATTTGTCAAAATTTTAATTTTATAGAAAATTTTGTCAAATTTTAAGCTTATCTATAGAAAATTTGAAAAATTTATTTTCATTAGAAAATTTTGTCAAAATTTATTTATCAAATTTTGAAAAATTATTTCTATAGAAAATTTATGCAAATATTTTATTTCTTTAGGAAATTTGTCAAAATTTTATTTCTATAGAAAATTTTGCAAAATTTTTTTCTAAATGAAATTTTAAATTTATTTTCTATAGTCATTTTTTTTCAAACATTTTATTTTCTAATTTAGAAAATTTTGTCAAAATTTTATTTTCTATAGAAAATTTTCAAAATTTTATTTCTATAGAAAATTTTCAAAATTTATTTCTATAGAAAATTGAAAAATTTTTATTTATCTAAAGAAAATTTGTTAAAATTTATTTCTTTATAAATTTTGTTCAAAATTTTATTTCTATAGAAAATTTTGTCAAAATTTTATTTCTATAGAAAATTTTGTCAAATTTTATTTCTATGAAAATTTTGTCAAAAAAAAAAAAAATTTATATTTCTATAGAAATTTTTGTAAAAATTGTATTAAGTGCAACCGTCAATGTAAATGGGAAATCGCATAAGACCGACTTCCATTTTTTCCAAATATCGAAAAAATTTCGAATTTTCGTATTTTGCAACAATCAATAGCAAATCCTTGGAAAACTAATGGTTTGTCCATATTCGTTTCATTTCATTTTTTTCAAATTTGTTTATATCCTTCATCTTTCCATTCCACTTCGGTATGGATTTATTCCTTTCCAAGTATTTGTAATGATCTTGAGTTGACTGCTAAGACAAAGATCTTAGGAGAATAATGCAGGTACCTTGTTACACTATTGGTATCTATTCTAAATATGTATTCCAGGCCCTAGTACGCGCTAATGAATTAAGCACTAGTAGTACCAGACCTTCGCATTCAGTCGCGAGGTTTTAAAAAATCGACGAAAACTTATCTTCCAAATATTATCTATCCGTATACAAAGAATTCTTTTGCTTCACAGAATCTATGATCTATCTCTAGACATTTATGGCTGTAATTTCTTGGAAGTCGTTTGATATCAATTTAATTTCTCACTCAAAGAAATTTCTTCTATGTTGAAAGTATTCAAATATTGCGTTTTAATAGAAATCCACTTACCGATATAATCAAAAATAATATAGAACCGAAAGTTCTTAGGCGGCGATCAAATCGCATCTCTAAGTACTAAAGAAATAAAAATAAAAGACGAAAAAGAGGAAAACCGGAATTTTCAAAACCATAAGGAAACAGATCAAAAAATTATTACAGTGCGGTGAAGCGCCAAACAAATGGAAGAGTGCTAATGTGCAGACTACCGAAAACAAGGAAACACTGGAACCAAAGAAGATTTTTAAAATATTCATATTGGATGATACACTGAAAAAAAATATAAAATTATCCAACTTAAACAAATAGCGTTAAAAATATAATTTTTAAGGCCAATCATCATTTTTTTGGGAGAGGAAAAATGGTTTTTAATAAAAAATTGCCATTTCTAAACAGCTGCATGAGAAAATTTGGTTTCCCATGCCCTAATGTATAATACAGGTGGCATCTCTGAAACAGTTAACTAAATCTTTATATTTTGATTAAATTATCCCAGCAAATAAAGTAGTGAACATTTTCTTTTTGGTATCCGGATTTAGTGGTGCTATAAATCGGGCGCAGGAGCAATGAATTTAACATGGCTCTGTCATCAGACGATTATCACCATTTTCATCGGCCATAGACACTGAGTTTGGATCACTTCCTTAGTGTGACTCGAATACAGTTTTTGACTTGTTTTGATTATACAATTCTATGATATTTTATCAAATAAATAATTTAAAATTTTTTTTTATGATTTTAATACCTAATTTTTATAGAAATCATTTAGCATTTTGTTATCGACCAAATTTTATAATTGAGACAACAAAAAAAATGAAAAAATGTAAAAAAGCTTAGTTAAAATAGGGGAACTTTCTTTGGAAGTGCTTTTAAGTTGTGCCTTTCTTGGATGTCTTGGTAGATTTTGCCAAAATATTGCTTTCAACTAATGAAGGTACTTTATTTTACTATTTTTTTTTTTTTTTTTTTGCTAAAAATAAAATTTGACAAACTTTTTTTTATTTCTATAAAATTTTGAAAAAAGAAGTGAAAATTGAATTCATAAAAATAAAAATTTTTGGACAAATTATTTTATAGAATAAAATTTTGACAAAATATTTTACTATAGAAATAAAACTTAGCAAAAGTTTAGGAAAATTTAAAAATTTTCGTACAGAAATAAAATTTTTGACAAATTTTTCTATAAAAATAAAGTATTTACAAAATTTTCATAGAAATAAAAATATTGACAAAATTTTCTTTAGAATAAATTTTGACAAAATTTTCTTTTAGAAATAAAATTTTGACAAGAATTTTCTTTAGAAATAAAATTTGCCTACAAAATTTTATAGAAATAAAATATTGACAACATTTTGATTTAGAAATAAAATTTTGACAAATTTTATAGAACATAAAAATTATTGACAAATTTTTTTAGAAATAAATTTTGACAAAATTTTCATTAGAAATAAAATATGACAAAATTTTCATATAGAAATAAATTTTTGAATAAATTTTCTCTTTAGAAATAAAATTTTGACAAAATTCTTATTAGAAATAAACTTTTGACAAAAAAAAATTTATATAGCGTAATAAAATTTTTACAAAAATTTTATAGAAATAAAAATATTTGACAAAATTTTATTTAAATCTAAAATTTGTACAAAAATTTCTAAAAATTGATTTTGTAGTATTTTCTTCGATCAAAAACTTTAATAAATTTTGAGACAATTTTTTTAAATATTACTAAAAAATATTGAAAAACAAGTTTATACACAAACCTGAACTCAAAACAATCCTTCCTGTTGTATGTTAATAAAGGAACTTTTTTGAAATGCTTTTTAAAATTGAGCCTTTAGATATCCCCAACCTTCCATTTTTTTTGCTGGGGTATAAATTAATAAAATAATGTTAATAGAATAAAATAATTAAAATTATCTTGAAATTATTAAAGAAAAACTGAAAACAAGAGATTTAACTTGTACACAACATTTATTCTAACATTATCCAAATGATTTCTTAATATCTACAATCCTTTTGTAGAAGGCGACTAATTTTGTAATGCTAGTCCACTTCCTCTAGATCTTTTCTTTATTTCTTATCCCACCTCTTGAGGTAAAAATCTAATGAAATATACTGGAGAAATGAGATCAGGATTA
This sequence comes from Haematobia irritans, assembly GCA_003123925.1. Classification (NCBI taxonomy): domain Eukaryota; kingdom Metazoa; phylum Arthropoda; class Insecta; order Diptera; family Muscidae; genus Haematobia; species Haematobia irritans. Next base: position 11,266 of record PGFW01019649.1, read on the forward strand.
TTTATATTCCTCAATGCTTTGGGTGGATCTCCAAATTACGAGAGAATCTAACAATTTCCCACTAAACAAAACCAGACTAATACCCACCAAAGCCAGCTATACCACTAACAAGAAAACGGTTTGATAGATATTTTACGCTCGAGGTGTCTGAAACAAATAACTCAAACATTTATTAAAAAAAATAAAAATTGAATTAATTACAAAAAATTCTTTAAAAATCTTACGTATATTTTTAGCCTTCTCCATAATTAGTGGAAATTTATCAAATTCATTATGTATCATCCCCTCACGGTATATAGTGTAGTTTAGGCATGGCCTTATTTTCGCCAGTTCATTTGACTCCCCACGTGCATTGAAACAAATTCCAGCAAGAGCAACTAAATGAACAATGCCACCCACTAAGGTACTCTGAAAATATTAAATTTTTGATTATAATCAAATTAAAGTTTTTGGCTGCGCATGGATCCACACTAAGGCCATAATTATTTTGATAGAAATACTGGAAAAAAAAATTATTCTTCTTCGTCAATAAAAACGTTCATGTTTTACGTTTTTCAATTTATAAATTTTAAAAAAAAAACAAGATTCAACCAAAAATTAATTAATTCAATTTTTTCTTTATAGAATCAAAATATTAATTACCTCGAATTTTCTACGCTAGCTTTTTCGACATTTTTGATGAATATTCAGCATATAAAAGAGCCACATAATATTCTCTTTTTTATTCAAAATTCGATTCTAAACTTGATGTTCGCTTTATTTGTACCAACACCAAAAGTCTATTAGTGGATTTTTCCAAAAAAATTAGCCAATATTTAATTTGGACAATTCCACCAAGGTATTTGAGAATGAGATTACAAAAGATGACCCAATCCGCGTAAACGACCTTGTTGCCCTCTTTGATGTATAGGTTTATTGGCAGAATTACCGTTGTGCATTCATTTTTCAAGCTGTGATACTTTTCTGCACTTAATATGATACTTTTTTACAACTTTTTTTTTCATAATATGACACTTTTTAGTTACACTCATTTATAATTATATCTTCAAAAATTACATATATGATTTTGATTCTAAACAAAAAAATCGAGTTCACGAGTCGAATATTATATTTCTGAACAATTCTTTTCTTTGTTAACCTTAAATTATCAGTGTACACTTTAACCACCTTAAGTATGCATTCACAAAAATTTCTATAGTCGGTAAAACAGAACTAATCATCTCAATATTAACTTTTCAACGATTTCAACTAAATGGAAATAAATCTAAGTTTAGACTTGTTTAATAGATCTTTGTTAAGATCTAATTATAAAAAAGTTATTTTCACTATATACATTCAGTTATTTTTCTCTTTAAAAATGTGTCGATTTTTGAGGCGCTTTTGTAAATCAGCTTTTATAGCTTGTGACACTTTTTGTGCCACTTTCTAGAAATTCTCAACGGCAATGCTGGTTCATTGTAATTCATTCAAATTCATATTCTATTCACCTTTCATTCTACATGGTCAGGATTTATTCCATTCTAAGTAAGTAATAAAAATATCTACGTAATAAATAAAGTTTGTTGTCCATATATTGATCAAATATTTGCCCTGTATTTTGACCACGGTTGCCACAGTTGGTAGAATTCTACCAAAAATGGTAGATTTTTTCACAGTTTGGTAGATTGGTAAAATTCTTGATGTTTTGGTAGATTTTGCAAAATATTTCTTTCCAACTAAGAGGTACTTTAAAATTTTTTTGTAGAAATAAACTTTTGACAAAAATTTTCTATAGTACAAAAATTTTGACAAATTTTCTATAGAAATAAAATTTTAACAAAATTTTGCATAAACAAAAGAAAATTTTGACAAATTTTCTATAGAAATAAAATTTTAACAATATTTTGTATAGAAAAAAAATTCTATAGAAATAAAATTTTGACAAAATTTTCTATAGAAATACAATTTTGACAAATTGTTGTATATAAATAAATTTTGACAAAAATGATGTATTAAATAATAAGTTTGACAATAAATTTTCTATAGAATCTAAATTTTTGACAAAATTTTCTATAGAAACCAAATGTGTCTACAAATTTAATTTAGGAAAAAAAAACAAATTTTCCATGGAAATAAAATTTTGAAAATTTCATTATAGAAACAAAAATTTTGACAAAAAATCTATAGAAGTAAAATTTGAAAATTTCTATAAAATAAAATTTTCTATAGAAATAAATGTTGCTAAAATTTTCTATAGAATTTAAATATTAACAAATTATTTTATAGAATATTTTGGTTAGATTCTTCATATAGAAATCAATTTGTTGAAATTTTCTATAGAAATACATTTTTAACAAAATTTTCTATGGAAATACATATTTGACAAAATTTTCTATAGAGGTAAAATTTTGACTAAATTTTCTATAGAAATAAAAGTTAGAAAAAATTTTGTATAGAAATAAAATGTTAATAAAATTTAATTTAGGAATAAAATTTTGACAAAATTTTCTATTGAAATAAAATTTTGACAAAATTGTCTATAGAAATAACATTTTGACAAAATTCTCTATAGAAATAAAATTTTGACAAAATTTTCTATGGAAATAAAATTTTGACAAATATTTCTATAGAAATAAAATGTAGACCAAATTTTTCTATAGAAATAAAATATTGACAAAATTTTCTATAGAAGTAAAATTTTGACAAAAGTTTCTATAGAAATAAACTGTTGACAAAATTTGCTATAGAAACAAAATTTTGGACACAAATATTCCATTAGACAATAAAATATTTGCCAACAAATTTATCTATAGAAGTAAAATTTTGACAAACAATTTTTATGAAGTAAAGTTTGACAAAATTTTGTTATAGAAAGAAAATTTTGTTGAGATTTTCTAATAAAATAAAATTGTGATAAAAATTCTGTTAAAAATAAAATTTTGTTGAGCATTTTTTAGAAATAATATATTCAAATTTTCTATAGAAAAATTTTTGACATAAATTTCTTATAGAAATAAAATTTTTGACCAAAATTGTTCTATAGTAAATAAAATTTTGCAAAATTTCTGATTGAAGTAAATTTTAAACAAAATTTTCTATAGAAATAAAATTTTGAAAATTTTTTAGAATAAAATTTTGAAGAAAAATTTTTGTTTCCAAGAAAAAAAATTTTCGTATAGATCTAGATAAAATATTTTGCTGAAAATTTTCTATTAGATATAAAATTTTAACTAAAATTTTTATAGAAATAAAATTTTTGTTGAGCCATTTTATTTAGAAATATTTTTGTGGAAATTTTCGTGTTATAAATAAAATTTTAACAAAATTTTTTCTATGTAAATACATATTTGAACAAAATTTTCTATTAAAAATACATTTTTGACAAAATTTTCCATAGAGCGTAAAATTTTGAACTACAGTTGTGTATAGAAATAAAAGTTAGACAAATTTTGTATGAAATAAAATGTTAACAACATTTTTCTCATGAAAGAATAAAATTTTAACAAATTTTTCTTAAAAATAAAATTTTGAAAAAATTTTCTATAAAACAAACATTTGACCAAAATTTCCACCAGAAATAAAATTTTACCAAAATTTTCTTATACAATAAATTTTAGCAAAATTTTCTGTAGAAATAAAAACATGACAAATTGTCTATAGGAAGTAAAATTTTGACAAAATTTTCTAAGAAATAAATTTTGACTACAATTGTCTATAGAAAATAAGAAAAGTTAGACAAAATTTTCGTATTATAGAAATAAAATGTTAAACGAAAATTTTCTATGGAAACTAAAATTTTAACAAAATTTTCTATCAAAAAATTAAAATTTTAATCAAATTTTCTGTCGAAATAAAATTTTGTTGAGATTTTTATAGAAATAAAATTCTTGAAATCTTTCGTATAGAACAAATTTTTGACAAAGATTTTCCATAGAAATAAAATTCTTGCCCAAAATTTTCTATGAAGTAAAATTTTGACAAAATTTTCTATGAAAATAAAGTATTGAAAAATTTTCCACACGAAATAAACAATTATTAGCCAAAATTTTCATATACAATTTTTCTGTAGAAATAAAAACATTGATATAATTGTTTCTCTATAGACTAAATTGTTTAACAAATTTTCATATAGAAAATAAACAATTTTGACTAAATTATCTATGGAAAAAATTTTGGACTAAATCATTTCTATAGATATAAAATGTTTGACAACTTTTTTATAGAATAAATTTTTACAAAATTTCTAAAATAAAATTTCGATCAAATTTTCTGTTTAGAAATAAAATTTTGTTTAGAGATATTTCATAAGAAAAAAATTTTTGTTGGAATTTTTTATAGAAATAATTTTTATTTGAATTTTCTATAGAAAATAAATTTTGACCAAAATATTTTTATAGAAAAAGCAACAATTTTGACAAAATTTCAGTTGGAAATAAAATTTCCAAAATTGTTCTATAAAATAAAAATTTTGACCAGAAATTTTCTATGGGAAATAAAAATTTTGACAAATATTTCTATAGATAAAAATGTAACCAAATTTTCTATAGAAATAAAATATTTGAACAAAATTGTGCTCCAGAATTAAAAGTTAAGACACAAATTTTCTATTAGAAAATAAAATGTCAACAGAATTTTATAGGAATAAAATTTTGACAAAGATTTTCTATAAGAAATAAAAATTTTAAAAAATTTCTATTCGAAATAAAAGATTTGACAAAAATGTCTAGAGAAGAAAGGTTTTGACAAAATTTTGTATAGAAATAATTTTGTTGAGAATTTTCCATAGAAATATATTTTTTGAGTATTTCTATAAAAATAAAAATTGATAAAATGTTCGTTAAAATAAATTTTGTTGGATTTTCATAGAAATAAAACGTTTGTTGAGTATTTTATAGAATTTATATATTCTATATTTTATTAATTAAATAAACTTTTGACAATAATGGGGTTGTCTTTTATTTACTATATGAAAAAATTTTTGATAAAATTTTCCATAAATGAAATATTTACCATCTATAAAATAAAAAAATTTTGACAAATTTTTATTGAAGTAATAATTTTAACATTAAAATTTCTATTAGAAATCAAATATTTAACAAAATTTTCGTATAGAAATAAATTTTTTGATAAAATTTGGAAAATTGTTGATGATTCTCCACAGAAAAAACAATTTTGATGAGATTTCTCTATAAGATAATATTTGAAATACTATAAATAAATTTTGAATAATTTCTATAATAAAATTTTGACAAAATTTTCTATAAAAATATAGCAAAATAAAAATTGTTTGTTTGGTAAAAATTTCTCTACATTTTGTTAGATTATTTTTGGGTCATATGGCAACCGTGCTCTTGACTCGATCCTTGTGAAATCTTACATTTCCTTTTACCCAAGGCATACAAACTCCCATTATATAGAATCCCAAAAGAGGACCCATTGTTACTGCTCCCGTCATGGTCGCCAGGGTTAAGACAGTTCCCAATTTCTCCACTACAAACACAGCAGCAATACAACCCAAACCAAAAAAGGCCACAATAAAGCGTAGCAGAAATAAAGTTTGCCTTTCTGTTAAAGGTTTGGGCAGTAATGGTTTTATCAGATCCTCTGATATTACACAGGCCATAGAATTCAAGCCTGTAGAAAGAGAACTTAAGGCAGCACTAAACACACCAGCCACAAAAAGACCCGGTAAGCCGGGTATAACACCCAAAATACGCATAACCAATATGGTGGGTAATTGATCAGGGGCTCGGGCTAGCTAAAAGAGGAAAATTTAGAGAAAAAAATAGAAAAAATTATATAAAGAAAACCGTTATCCTTTCCCTTGTGGATAATTCAACTTACTTTTGTACTCAAAGGATCACAATCATAATAGGTGGCATAGCTCAAGAGACCCATGTAACAGCAACAGGATAACAAAAACATTAGCAATATTGTAAATAGAATCATACACTGTTTAACCTTTTCCATATCGGGTAAAGAGAGAAATCTTTGCAAGGACATTTGATTTACATCATTCGATTGGATTTTGTGAAGAGTACTACCCAAAAATACCGATACCACCGATAGACGCACAGTGGGATCCCAAGTCATGCTATAAATAAGGCAAATAGAAAGATGAAAAATTAAGATAAAAAAAGGATTTATATCGGTTGACTGGACTGCCCTGACACCCAACTGGAAATCTCGGTTACCATTTAGTAGCCAACTTTTGCCTTTCTCCCTATTTAAATTAGCTTCATAAATTCCATATATAACTTACGTGGGAAAATTAAGGCGACCTCCTTCCCAATTCCTCTCCAAAACAACATCTAAACCACCCAAGTCCAAGGTTCCCTTAATGCATATTGTCAAAATTGTACCATACATAACCACACTTTGAATGGCATCGGTCCACACCACAGCTTTTAGACCACCCTAAGCAGATTAAAATCATCTATGAAAATCATATTCAAGAAAAAAATATATTTTACAAAAATCTTACCGCGCATGTGTAAAATGTGCACACCACACATACCACTGGAGTAATGGTGTAAATATCTATGCCACTCACTTGATTAAATGTCAATGCAGGAACATATATGGCCACTGGTAAATAGAGAATCTAAAAGGAATATAAATTAAAATTAAAAGCCTCTCGGTGATAATTTGCTATTTGTACTTACCATACCCACTGTGAATAGTATTGAACAGAAATATCGTATTGATCTTCCGAAACGCATTTCGAAATACTAAAGAAAATTAAAATTTATTTTTAACAAAATTCCACTTGCATTACAAGTTGAAAGATTTGATTTTTCATAAAGTTATACGGAAAGCAAAATATACATTTAGTGAAACCATCCAAATTTGGAAACTCTGACAGCTGGATCCCTCTCAAAAGTAGACCGATATGAACTGTTGCGTTGTAATTAGAGATTCAGAAGTGAAATACGGGGTTTCCTTGTTATCGCCATTGGGGCTAAGTACACATTATGGGAGACTGGATATGGTTGACCAATTTTTGTGTGGATTGGGCGGTCGCTTTATCTGGGCGTGCTATAGTAATTATGCCCGACTATGGACCAGATTTTTGCATGGTTGTTTAGCGGCCATATCCTTGCACAAGTCGGGCCAATTTCAATCCGAATCGGTGAAATTTTACTCCTCCAAACAGGTCCGGGAGGTCAAATCTGGGGATCCGGTTTACTATGAAGGCGTTATATATTCGGACCGATATGGACCAATTTTTGCATGGATGTTGGGCATATATAAACAACCACTGTACCGAATTTTCAACCGGATCGTTCGATTGCTCCCTCCAAAAGGGCTCCGGAGTTCAAATCTGGGAATCGGTTTAGCGGTATGGGGGCCTATATTATAATCTATTGGATGCGATAGGACCAACTTCTGCCAGATGTTAGCGGCAGTATCTTGCACAACGTAACCCAATTTCAATCTGGATCGGTGGAATGTTACTTCTCCAGAACGGCTCGGAGGCAACTCTGGGGATCGGTTTATATAGGTATAAATTAATTATGGACCGTTATGGACCAATTTTTGCGATGGAATATTAGAGGCCCATATTAACACCAGTACCAAATTCGTTATTGGTGAAGTTTGGCTCCTTCAAAGAGCTCTGGAGGTAAGAAGTCTGCGGGGAACTCGGTTTATCATGGGGCGTATCAGTAAGAATTTATGGCGACGTATGTGTTACTCCAATTGTTTGCATGGATGGTTAGGGGCCAATATGAAGACACGCACGGTACCAGAATATTAGATGATCGTGATGTATTTTTCTCTTCCAAGAGGCTCCGAGGTCAAGATCCTGGGACCTGCGCGTGGTGTGTATATGGAGCGGGTAGATATATGAATTCACGACCGATATTGGACAATTTTTGCCATGGATGTTAGGCCGCAGGGTATTATAAACACCCGACTACCAAATCATTACAACCGGATCGGCGATGAAATTTGCTCCTCCAAAAGGGCTCCGGAGTTCAAAGATCGTGGGAGATCGGTTTGATCGTGGGGGCGGTAAATTATAATTAGTGGACCGATATGACTAATTGTTCGCACTTGGTTGTTAGCCGGCCAGCAGTATCCTTGCACAACGCACCCAATTTCATACCGGATCGGGATGACTTTTGCTCCTCCAGAAAGGCTCCGGAAGGTGCACCAAGTCTGGGGGAATCGGTTTAAGTATGGGGGCTATTCATAAAATTATGGACAGTATGTACCAATTTTTGCATGGATGTTCAGAGGTACCGCACTGATACCAACACCATTATCAAATTTGAACCGATGGATGAAAAATGTTGGTTGACTCCAAAGAATGGCTCCGGAGTGTAAATCTGGGAAATCCGTTTACATGGCTATATATTAATTATGGACGCGATTCTGGACCAATTTATACATGGCTTTAGAGACGCATATATAAACACACGTCACAATTGTCAAGCCGGATCGGATCGAAATTTGCTAGCTTCACAAAGGCTCCGGAGTTCGAATCTGGGAATCGGTTGTATAGTGGCTAGTATATTAATTATGGACCGGACTTTGGATCCGATCTTTTGCGATGGCTCGTTAAAGCCATGTGACCAATTATCAAGCCCGGGATCGTGATTGGAAATCGTTGCTCTTCCAAAAGGCCCACTGAGGCTCTTGGGGTGATCGGTATACTTATGGGCTATATATCAATTATGACCCGATTTTGGACCTATTTTGACATGGCGTTAAAGGCCATGTACGAATTTCAAACCGGATTCGATGAATGATTGCTCTTCAAGGAGGCTCCGGGAGTCAAATCTTGGAATCGGTTTATATGGGGTGCTATATATAATTATGCCCGATTTGGGACCAACTTTGCAGTATGGATGTTAGAAGCCATAAAACACCACGTACAAACGTTTCAACAGTTTGATTTGGATGAAGTCTTGCTCTCTCAAGGACTCTGGAGTCAAATCTGGGCATCGGTTGCGAACATGGGGCTATATTCATTAATTATGAACGATTTGGACCCAACTTTTGCGCACGGATGTTAGAGGCCTATATAAACACACGTATGATTTCAACAGGATCGGGATGAATTTGTCTCTTCCAGTAGGCCCGAGCGTGAAATCTGGGGATCGGCTTATATGGGAGGTATACATAATTATGCGACCGATTCGACAAATTTTTGCTATGGGTGTTTGCGGCCCATATATTACAACCACACGTACCAATATTTCAACTGAGTCAGATGAATTTTGCTCCTCCAAAGAGGCTCCGAGTGTCCGAGATGATCGGTTGTAATGGGTGTCATATATGGGGGTTCTCTAGATTTGATCCATGTGTACTGCGTTTTGTACATAGATGGTGTCTACTACATTGCTATCGAACATCAATGTACCAAATTTGGCCGAGAATGGTAAATTCTACTCTCTTATGATTCCGTGCTAAGCCAAATTCCTGGGGATCGCGTTATATGGGTGGGGCTATACTGTAATGAGTTGGTCCGATATGCCCATGTGCCATTACCATCATAATTTATATGATCTACTTGTGCCCAAGTTTCAAGTCGATAGCTTGTTCTGTTGGAAGTTAGCGTGATTTCAATCAGACGAACGGACGGACATGCTTAGACGACTCATTGAATTTCAGCCACGACCACGAGATACATATAGCCTTCGATTGGCGTATTAGGAACAATATTCGATTGTGAGGAGGATAATAAAAAAACGATGTTAATGGATTTACTAAACGTGTATGATACCCACAACCATAGGTACGGGGGGTTAGGAATAAGCTTTGTCATTTCGTTTTCTTATTAGCAGTTATTTCAGGCAGTGTATGTTTACATTTAAAACACTATGTGTATGAGATAGAAAAGGTGGTCCACATAATATTATTATTGGTTAAAATTTTAGTATAATCAAGGCATTACAAGTATAAATTGGCACAACTTAAAGAAAATATGTTAAAAAAGTTATAAAGTAAAGCATCACAAACAGTGACACTTGGGCGAAGGGTTCAAGCTATAGACTAAAACAATACTGCCCAAATAGAAAAGATTATGAAATCCAAATTTCTTACAATAATATGGGCAAATTTGTTTAAAGAAAGAAATATTATTTAAAATTTAATTGTGAACTCCTTCTTTAAAGTTGTACATCCTGGAGGTAAGACAAGATTTCTTTAAAGTAAAATGCATTGTCATTTTCATTATTTTTATAGTCTAAATTTAATAAATTTAAACTTTTAGTCTAAATGCTAAGGCATTAAATTTACACAATATCAATAACAAATTTCTTGAAAAGAATGTTTATAGTCTTTTTTTTTTCAAAATACGAAATTTAAAGTTCTTTTAATGAAAAATTTCATAGTTTTTGTGCAAAACTTTTGTACATTTAATGGATATACCAAGAAA
>PGFW01019655.1:69461-80204 GCA_003123925.1 Haematobia irritans
AGACCACAGTCGTCCGGATAAGCTTATAGTGTGCAAGGCACATAAAACAGCATGCCCTGATTGTCTATAAGACAAATGTATTTGGAAAATGTAATAAGTGCCTAAAACAGGTCAATTGAATTATAAGGGTTTTGTTTTACAAATGAAGCTCTCTGAATATAAGTCCAACAAGCTTTGTTAATTATTGATTTTTTTGTTTGGGTATCTTTGATAAGAACTTTAAAGATTTATTTGAATTTATATAGTTTTCTTTTTGTCATTCATTTATGGTCAATGAAGATGAAAGCTTTTGATTGAAAACAGGCAAATTTCTTTATAAATAAAAAAATATTTTATATTCTCGAATAATGGACAAGTGGTCTTCGGAGATCATTCTAAAGAATCTGGAACGATCGCAACTACGCGAAAAAGGATTCAGCCTGTAACTCACTGTACTGTTTTCTCAGGTCTGTGAAAAATATTAGCAAAAGAGACGGTGCGCGATATTGGCTGGAGAAGTTAATGTGTCCAAAAAAAATGTTGGCGACTTAATACTCACGAGGGGCGCGTTGCGCGGAAACTCTGTAGCCCTATCAATGAAATGAGAATAGTTAGGTTTTTTCAAAAATATTTTTATTTTTCATATACTAATCTGAAACTGTCAATACACTCCTAGTTCAACGCTTATCTAGCATTTCTATCCCTTGATTATAAAAGTTTCCTCAAGGTTTTTCAAAATAGTTTTTACAACTGTATAATTGCAGTCTTCACTTTAGGGTAAAACGACCAAGCGATGTTTTTCCTTTAGATTTGGGACAATGTAAAAGTCCACTGCGGGAGCGTAAATCAGAAGCGGAGAATAGAGTGGGGTGGGGTCAAGGCAAATCGTACTTTACATTTCGTCTGATTTTAGCCTATTGATAAAACACTCTTGTGGCTAGGGTTTCCATATGATAATTTCAAAAGAGAACTTTTGCTTTAAAAAAATGAGGCCCGGGCCGAGAACATTTTAACTAAAAAAGACTCACAATAAAAAAATTCTTTATATTAAATAGGATGCAATAATATTGATTGGATATTAAAATTAAGAATAATAATAGATGTCTAATGAGTAGACAACAACGAAATACAATATGATACATAAAAAACAATAAAAACAAAAAGAATCCAATTTTCTTAAAAAAATAAAACAAAAGATAAGATTCGAAAAAATACTGCTCGTCAAAAATAAAAACACACCTGTTCCTATGATCTCGCCCACAATTTGACGACGAACAACGTATCTGGCGTATTTACGTAGTACGTTCAATACATAAATATATGTCTAATTTAACGCGGGCGGAGGGGTACGTCGAAACGTCGCAATTGTGTTTCCGGACCTTTAATTTGTCAACAGAATTTAGCCCAGTAAACAATTAAGTGGGGCCGCGAATAATCTGTGTGTGATTCCCTACTAAATAAATAAAATTCCATCAATCTTAGGACTTGATAAAGATGTACATAAAGAGCGACTGGGACATAAAATAATCCCGCACTTCATAATAAAGTGAAATCGAAAAAAAAGATAGAAACACAAGAGAGAACATTTCCTTTAAAAGAGTATAACACACGCCTCTACCACGTGCATCATTTTGCTTGATGAAAAAATATCAAAATCGGATTCCGATTTAAATAATTGATCCAAAAGCTTGCAATGAGTATCCTGAATGTATACCTTGCATAACATCTAATAATAACCTAAGAGCCCAAAAACTCCTCCTTTTGCCAAACCTTACCAGGCCGATATCTTGGCCTCGGGGCACTCCCAGCTCCAGTCCATTGTTTGGATTTTTCTCTTTGTCTTTGGCCAGTATAGTGGTGGGATCCATGCTCTCATCAACAGTTATGAAACGACGCCTTAATATCCATTTTATTTCGCTTAATACGATCAACAGCTTGAGAAACTGTTCATTCTTTGTGCGTTTTGATCTGACTTGTTTAACAAATGCGGCACCCATCTTGCCAGAAAGCTTTTTCATCTGTAGTTCTTCACTGCAAAATTAAATGGTATTAGCATTTTCACCGACTCTTATTCATCGATCATTTTATACCATTCATGTGCCTTGGCTAAAACAATTTCTGTTGTTGTTGCTGTTTTTGGACGTCCACTAAACGTGGTTTCATCTTTCAATGACTTGTACGACCACGTTTTAAATTCAGGCAACCCAATTTTTGTACTGTTGCATATGAAGGAGCACTTTCACCTAACACATTCACCATATCATTGATGAATTTCTTTGTCCCGCGATAAAATATTTTTTATTTAAAATATATCTCTACGTCATGGCTTTTCTAATTTTTTTATTGTTAAAAAATATGCGGATGGCGTCTTTTTTAACACCTGTTCTATATGAAGGATTGCCAGATGGAAACAAAATTTAAAATGTGCTTCATCAACAGAGATGGAAGTTTCCAAAACACTTAACTTTTATTCTGTTCTATACGCGCTTTTTTGTGCCCTAGGCGTAAGAAAGTTTTCCGACTGCCCTCGTATACTCAGCAGTCAACCTGCAATAAAATCCTTGGACTTCTGTGTTCCTTAATTGCGGACAAACGGTCATCGAACTGCCGCAAATCTCTCAATGAGATTGATTCAGGCCATCATAACAATATTCACCTAATATGGGCTGCCTGGCCATTAGTGAACATACCGGGGAACCTGCGAAGCGGATGAGTTAGCAAGGCCCTACCGCGACTGATGGCAAAATGTTCGATGCGGGAGAATTACAAGGGTTCTGTACGACACAAGCAAATATGGCCCCATTTAAACTTAGATTACTGGCGGACCGGGAAAACATTAAATTTCTCAAACAGAAGAAAAATAACATCAGAGAAAGTTCAGCGGTTTAAAAACTATAAGTGCCGAATGATGTAATAGGACTTTAGTTAATGTGGTATCACAATGGATCTGAATAGTCTAAGTGAGCCTGAAAAACTTTACCTAACCCTACATCTCTTTTTAGCAGTGACGGTGAAGGCAGCGATAAAGATGAAACTGTGCGTGCGACAAGAAGAAAACAATTGCAAATATTTAATTTCTTGGATTGACGTTTCCAAAATAAGGATTTTTTTTTTGCAAAATCTGTGACGAATCGAATAAAATTTATTGCTAAGCACGTAAATAAATTTATTGGCATATTAGGCACGAAAAGGAACATTTAGCATCAAAAAAAGGTTCGTAAGTATACAAGTACACAAAAGTGATCAATTACATTTATAATTTTGAAATCTCTATTGATCATATAATTTCTTCAATTAATTTCGATCAAATTATTATGCAAGTTTTCGATAATTATTTACAAATATAAAATTGAGTTTTTTTTAAATTTTCCTAAATAATCTCTTTTATCTATGACGCTGAAGCGCATTCGGTGCAAGATGAAAATGTGGTAGACAATGAAAATCAATTTCCAAGAAGAAACAATGCCAAAATATTTATCCTGGTTTGAGTTTCCAAAGAAAGCTAATGTTTTTTCTTTTTTTTGCAAAATTGTAGAGAATCGGAAAATATTTACATCTAAGTTAGCCTTAAAATAGGCAGACACGAAAACACATAGAAAGCATCGGAGAAAAAAGTATAGCATATTACACAAAAGACAAATTTAAGTGACCCAATTTGAAAATGTCTTCTATCACGAAAATGATGACATTCATATCACCATTTTAACTGGCATAACAAAAAATTATTTAATGAAATATTTAACCACAATATTTAAAAAATATATATCATATATAATATATATTCAATTTTTTGTTTTAGAGAAATCATCAATTGATGATCCTGAATTCCTGGAATAATTTAAGGTCCACGTTTAGACGAAAAACAAAATTAATATCAAACTTTTTGAAATCACAATCAACAAACACAACGTTCAAAACAAAATCTGTCTTGATTTATCGGTCAATATCAATATTCGATTTCTAATATATAAAGCCACAAGCGGAACTTAGTTGGTTTGTGTAAGTTATTTTGATATCTGTACCATCAGAAAAAATATCACCAAAACTATTACCAATTAAAAAGTTGAAATGATGTTTGAAAACTTTTTCAATTCTAAAAAATTAATTGATTTCTATTAACTTTTTAAATCAATCTGGGAAAATTAAGTCAATGATTGAAAATGATTTAAATTCTTAATTAACAAATTAATTGGAGTACAATAAAACGTTTTAATCAAACTCGGATTAGAGTAGGGACTGTTAAAAAAATTACTGGGATTTTTTTAAATTTTCATTTAAAAATTTATTTTGGAAACTATGACATTTTTGAAAATCAAACTAAAAGGCTTCTAAATTGGTTATAGAATGAAAATAGTATAGCAATCAAAAATACGCTGTCGTTATTAATTTAAAAAATTAATTGAATTTTTCAATCAGCATCTAGCTGAGAAAATAGTTAATTGAAATTTGACAATTGAAATCAATTAATTTTTAAGTCAAGTATTCTGTTGTCTGATGCTCAATTAAAATAATATTGATACTATCATTTTCTTTGATTGGAAGAGACATTTCAATTAAAAATATTATTGGGATCTAATTTTGCTGATTTGAATCTGAAAAAAAATTTTCTGTTTGTAACAACAACACTCTTGGATACGTGCCGAATTAATCCAAAGATTATACAATATAATGAATAAAAATTGTGCTTAGTGTTGCCCAATTGCCAATAAAGAAAGGCTTATGATTAAGAAAAAACCAGTGTGAATATGGTTTGATCTGTGAATATTATATTTGATCAACAATTATGTAATAAATTTATATTGAATTTGTTATTGTTATGATTGAATTTTATCTTTTCTATGTAGCAATATTCAATATAATATTGGCTAATTCAGAGCAATTTACGCAAAGGTATAAAATGGTCATCTAGAAGTAGTTCATTTTTTGATTTTTAAAATAAATTTATTAAAATTCGAAATTTGACTTTTTATTGATTTATTATGTTTAAGTATTAATTATAGACTCATCATATCTTCAAAACGCATGTCCGCAGAAAAAGCTCCGTTCGAAATAGGCGTACTGAACAGATTAATTCTGCCGAGGAAACCTGACGACTACCAATTTTGTAGATTGGGATATTTGTGAAGTTCTCACTTTGTTGGAGAACGGAGGATTGTTTGCATTAGCAGCCCTTACTTGCTCTGAAGGTTTCCTTGAGGATAAAGCAGACACGAATGACGAAGGCGAAATTTCTTTATTACTTGTTGTGGACGGCTTTAAATAGAGCACTTTTTAGAATTTGCAGAAATACATATATTTTATAACGTTGTTTTTTAATCTTACCTTTTGGATCGGAAGAATATCCAGAGCCAAGTTTTTCACAGATTTTCCACTTTAAATTGTTTATGTATCTGGAGGCAAACGTTTCAATAAAAATTTATTTTTATTTACTTTATTTAGGCAATATGATACCAGTAAAGTACAGCAATTAACAATAAACCATACGATTAATATAACAATCAATACGATAATACAGAGAAAAAAACTTTAAAATTTAGAGACAAATCTTAATATACAGTTTTATAATTTTAGGAAAAAAAGAACATAAAAAAGACCAAGGTTCCTGTGTTTTTGATCGTGTATTTGTCGCATTATGATATTCATAAAGTTTGATATTAATTTTTTGTTTCGTGAAAACCGTTGGACTAAATTATTCCAGGAATTCCAGTGATTCTCAACTTGATTGATAGACTTGGAAAATCTCTTTATTCAACATTGGAGAGCGAACCTAGCTTGTCATCAAATTCAACAAAACTATACTATGTTTTAATTATTAGGTCATAAATGTATTATTTTAATGACTTTAGTTCCTTTAATTCAATGTGCAATATAATTCTAGAAAATTTCTTTGGAATATGTTTACGTAATACTTTTTGCATATTTAGCGAATAAGAATAATTATATATTTTTAATTATATTTTTTATACATGATCTAAGTAGTTTTCAAATTTTAAGGCATCGCATTTAGGAATTTTTTTAATGATCATATCAAAACACTAGTATTAGTATTTGGTTTTTTTCGAAAAGACATTCTACTTTGTCAAATTAGGAGTTTTAATAACTGTAATGATTTGATTTCGTTTATAAACACTTTGAATGGGCACCATAACTGGACTCGACTGTTCCTTTGGCGACATATGAAGACAATATCCGGCAATGCGAAATCCTAAAACTCTAATTTATTAGGAAAAATACATTTCTTCTTATTTTCTGGGGAGTGTCTATTGAATATATTTCTTCATTTCAAACCGTCAAACTGGAACGACGTGTGCTTTAAGCGGAATTATATTTTCATCGCTAATTAAGTACCTATTACGAATTTCAAGTGTCGTGTGTAAATTATTTCATCCACGAAATTCAAATTCATCCACGGGTTGCCTAACTTTCAGAGCCAGTGGACGAGTATCGACTGAAGTATAAATTTTGGCAATGACCAAGGGTTAGGCCAATTAGTCGACCTGTAGGTGGCGACACTTTGGCAATACCAGAGATAGATGAATCTGAGAGGATATAAACGAGAACTGAGAAGGGCTCAGCATAACTCTTGGAATGATTACTGTAGCAGTATCGAGAATACGTCGGAGGCTTGCAGACTACGGAAGGTACTAGCATCCACTAACTCAGCTCCAGGTTTCATTAAAACCTCGGAGGGTAATTGGACAACGTCCAGTGAGGAGACGTTGGTTCAACAGAAGAAAAATCGAGAAGGTTCAGCGGTTAAAACTAGAAGCGCCCATATGTAATAGGTACTTTTAGTTAATTTGGTATCACAATGGACTGAATAGTCTAAGTGAGCTTGGAACTTAATCGGGCTGCCACTTTAACATAACCTAACCTTCATTGCAATTAAAAAATCATCGGCAACGAACTTCAACCCAGACAGGCAACGTTCTACTTAGCTGCATCCATCCATGCGAATTCAAAAATATCCATTCCTTTAAAACAGATTCTGTAACGATAATCAACTACACGTAATTTATTTGCTTTTAAGTTTTAAACGTGTACCGAACAGCTTACCATAATTGTCTCTTGATAAATTAGAAGAACATTCTATGAATGTCTCCATTCTCTTCAAGAAGTCAACCGTCTTTGCTTTTGTCTCACTGTCTGGCTCTATATCCTTGACTTTACTTATTATTCCGTTTGTGAATACTTTCGTAACCATTTCAAAGTCTCCTGGACGGAAATGTGTTACACAAGCTTCCGGGTAAAAGTCTTTGGCTTTCGTAATCAAGTCGCCATCAGCGTTATCCCTATTATCAAATGTATTAGATCGGGAATGAACCATATATGTTTGTCTAACGGATTGCAGGAAGAGATTTCCGGCAAGTATTTGGCTTTAAAATTATCCCCACAATTAAACGTTTTACAAATGCTATACAAATTTTGTGAAATTGGAGTTTGATCGGCGGAAACGCAAATTATATCATATCCACATTGATAGACAACGTAAACGCATTGGGCTATTGGATTCTTTCAAGGGTCCGATAGTATTTAGACCATTTTCTATAATGTCGTAGGACAATACACACTGCCAGTCGCTTCTAATGCCATTCAAACCAAATACTCGACATAAACGAGTACCATCGCCAATATCTGCCGTTACATTAATTTCATCATATGATAGACAAACTTTGCGACTGTTGACTGGCAGACTTTCCGCAAATGCTGTTATTATTTCCTTAACTTGTGGGTACATTTCTGGCATAGCTCAAATAATGAGCCTAGAATTAAGTATTTCACGAATACTGCGACCCATAACAGAAATTCAATGAAATAAAAAGCATTAATTAAAACAAGTAAGGAAAGTGTAAAGTCGGGTGGGGCCGACTATATTATACCCTGCACCACTTTGTGATCCACATTTTTTCTATAGATATCCAATGTGTTGGGTGCTATATAAAGCTTGTTTCATATAAAATATTGTTACGAATTTGATAATTATAGTTTAAGTTTATTTAAATTAGTTTCCGTTAATTTAAATTTCAAATTGTAACGATAAAATTTCGTTATAACTTGTTGGAATCATCTATTCATTTTCTAGCACTTTCCTGAATTTCTTTTATGTTCTTTTGTTTGCTTATTTTCATGTAAGTTCTCACTCTCTTTGATAACAACCCCTTTGTTTTGTTATTTTGCATTCTCATTTCATCTCATTGTATATTGTCATTGTTTTTGTTTTGTAGTATGCGAGCGCATATCTATTGTGAGTGTGTATGTGTTTGGCAGCCACCAAGATGATGACTTAAAGGTCGTAAGATCCTTCTATCATTATGTCTAAGAATGTTCTGGCGTTGCCAGAATATTGTAGTCGCTACCAGAATGTTCTCAATTGCCACACCCGTCATATATAAAAAGCGCTCGCATGCTGCTAACGAGTCAGTCTTAATTAAAGCGTCAAACGAATAACTTCAGTGTGAACGAATTGTAAAGTGTGAAGTCATAGTAAATAAATTGTAGATTGCCGTTATTTAAAAGAACTGTGTTTTAATTGTCGGGTAATTAAAAACGCCTAAATATAAAAACGTAACAATTGGTGTCGGAAGTGAATAAACGGAAAAATACAATCTAACAATGAAGTTGTAGAGTGAGCTTCAGTGGTGGAAGGACTTAAAAAAAGGAATTGAGCAAATGGAGCTGCCGAAAAGGCAATAGGCTCAAGTTCAAAAGCGATCTACTGGAAAGGTTCGAGCGCGCTAGTATTGAATACTCGAACGCATGATTGATTAATAAAGGAAAATTCTGTGATCAATACCAGTAAGTACAGCGCTGTGAAATACCATCTGCCGGTAGTAGGCTTCTAATGTTTGGTAGATTACACAATCAATGTCAAGTGTTTTGAAAAATGATGGAGAGAAAATCTAAAAAATCAGATGAGAATTCTAGAAATCAAGATTCTAGAATGGAAGCAATTACTTAAAAAATGGACAGAAAAATTCGTAGAAAATTTGCTAAAGAAGACGCAAATGCACGAACTTCATGAAAATTCATGGATAAGTTCTTCCTTGAGAAATGTTGCGAATTCCTAAATTGCTTCGAATGGCAGAGAGAAACTGGATGGGTATGGACGAAATCGCGAGCCAATTGGGATATAAGTAAGATTTGTAATCTGTGTGAGAGAAATTTGTGGTTCATCGATTGAAAGATTTCTACACCTTGAGAAGAAAAATGTTCAGAGCTAGAAATAAAGGTGGCCATGCGCGTCATCGAGGGCTCCAAAACAAACTCCTGTTTTTGATGGCTCAACTTACATTTGAGATTTTCAAATTCAATTTGAAATCGGTGTCTAGAAATCATGGAAGACCAACGACAAAGCAAATTGGAACTTCTGTTGTCATTAAGGTATGCCTGCGATGTGAAATACAAAGCTTATCCGCTTCTTTAAGAATATTATATAAGGAAGTAATAGCGCACTTAACACGCAAGTACGGCGGATGAACATAACAAGAACTCTTCAAGAATGGAATTAAGAGGAGGAGTCCACGAAATCAAATGAAGACTCTACAGAGATTTGCAAAGCAGAGAGTTGAGCGTTGTGCTTGCTTTGGCATAATCCAGGAGAGTCCACCCACTTGTGGACCGGCATCAAACAAATTGAGAGCCTTTGTGAATGGCATTCGAGACCCAGACATAAAATGTGGGCAACATATGCCGCACAAAAAAGCTACCATTATGTAAACAGTAACATTTGCACCTTGTACCAAGAGACTAGCGAGATTGAACTAGCACGTCCCTCAAATTCAAAAGTAGACGGAGAGGTGATGACCGAGGTATGAACGAATTCAGAAATTCGTAGTTGAATTGGTCATAAGAAAGAAGGCCCGTAAGCAGAAGATGCAAGAAAGTTGAATGGCAAGGCAAAGAATAAATCGCGTGATAAATGCTATACTGTGATATAGGTTGGAACATCTTCCGGGAATAGTAAAGCTGGCGTAAAACGTCGGGGACAATCTCGCATTCTCCATTAAACAATAAATCAGAAAGAAGGCTGATCACAAAGCCAAGCGCTAAAATTCAAAATTTTGCGAATATATAGTAATAGGTGGCAAACAAGTTATTGATCAATGCCTTGAACGACGGCAATTGCAATGTAGAAAGCAGCAACGCTTACTCGAAGGCTGAAACCAAAGGAGACAGTTGTAATTGTCAGGCAGTTACACATGCGGAATCTGGCACAGACTGTCAACCAGAGCAACGTAAGTCATCCCATTCTGAGAAAAATTTATTTGCAAAACAATGAAATAAGACCGCAGCAAGAAAAAGACATCGCAGCCGAAAGTCCCACTTATGAAAGCATACTGGGCCTCATGGGATAGTTTAGATTCTATCAATTGGATCCTGCAACGTAAATGGGAAACGCGAAATGGCAAGAGGCAAGGGACCGAAATTTGATCATCGTTCCGATTCCAAAATAAGGAAGATGTTTTGGCGATTCCATAATGGTCCCAGTGGAGGATCATCTGGAATAACCAAAACCGCCGAGAAATGTGAACAAACGATTCTACGGTTGGATGCCAGAAATCTTGCTGAATGGGTAGCCAATTGCGAGAAGTGCATGAAGGCGAAAGGCATCCAACAGGAAAAGGTCGAGCCTATGCAAAGAGTATTAGACTGGAGTCCCCGTTTGAAAAAATAGCAATGGACGTGGCAGGCCCCCTTTCCGTAAGGATTGCTGGAAAACCGTTATGATCCTTGCATGGATATGACTTTCAAGGCAAATGGCCG
>PGFW01019658.1:0-16014 GCA_003123925.1 Haematobia irritans
TGTCAAATTTTATTTCATTAGAAAAATTTACCAAAATTGTTACTATAGAAATATGTCAAAAATTCATCTATGAAAAAATTTATCAAATTTTATTTCTTTATATAAAATTTTGTCAAAATATAATTTTATAGAAAATTTGCAAATTTTATTCTATATAAAATTTTGTCAAATTTTATTCTATATAAAATTTTGTACAAAATTTTATTTCTATGAACAATTTTTCCAAAATTTTATTCTATAGAAAATATTGGTCAAAAATTTAATTTGTATAGAAAAATTATAAATTTTATTTCTATATAAAATTGTCAAAATTTTATTTAACAAAATTTGTCAAAATTTTTTTCTTATAGAAAATTATGTCAATTATCTTATTTCTATAGAATTTCATCAAATTTATTCTATAGAAATAATATTGCAAAATATTATTTCTATTGGAAAATTTGTCAAATTTACTTTTTCATAGAAAAGTTGTCAAATTTAATTTCTTAGAAAATTGTCAAAATTTTATTTTTATATAAAATTTTGTCAAAATTTATTTTATGAAAATTTGCAAAATTTATTTCTATAGAAAAATTAGTAAAATTGTATTTCTATATAAAATTTTGTCAAAAAAAAACTTTATTTCTGTAAAAAATTTGTCAAAATTTTATTTCTATAGAAAATTTGTCAAATTTTATTTCTATAGTCAGTTTTTCAAAAGTTCTTTAAATTTTTCTATGGCAATTTTGAAAATTTGTTTCTATAATAATTTCTAAATTAATTCTATAGAAAATTTCTCAAAAATTTATTTCTATAGAAAATTTTGTCAAATTTTATCTATAGAAAATTTGTCAATATCTATTTCTATAGAAAAATGTTGGTCAAATTTTTATCGTTGTTGTTGTTTTTATTGCAGCTTAAAACCCATACATTGACTAAAACTACAAGTGTTATGCTTAACCAACAGAGAAAAAGATGTTTGTCAAATTTTATTGGGTAAGCCCTTATAGACTGCAAGATGGTTGATGACGCAGCGTTTCGGATATTAGCACATTCCTCATCAGCATCCTCTACTTGCAGCAAACACTATCAACCAAATTACCAGAATAAATTCAGGCAGTTCATTAAAACCCAACAATGAACCACACTTGAACCTCCCGAAAAAAAGGTTTTTATGATAGCCGAGCATTATGCCTGAAACTAAATCAGAAACAAACTTTACTCTTTTCCTATTGCCACTGTCAAATCATCGATTTGAGAGCAGTTGGCGGTTTATTTTGAGCGTGCTTCTTTTTTTCATCGTCTTGTTTTGTTATTGTTGTTTTCTGTTACGCATTGTTGTTGTTTTTTTTTAATTTGCAGCTTAAACCATAGATTCTGTCAATGTAGGTTTAAGCTGATAATAATAAAAAAATAATAAAAAACAACACAAAATTTTATTTCTATAAAAAAAATTCTCAAAATTTTATTTCTATAGATATTTTCAACTTTATTTCTGTAGAAATATTGTCAATATCTATTTCTTATAGAAAATTTTGTAAAAATTTTATTTCTATAGAAAAATATTGTCAAAATTTAATTGTATAGGAAAAATTTATCAAAATTTATTTCGATATATAAAATTTGTCAAAATTTTATTTTCTATACAAAAATTTTTTAAAAATTTAATTCTTTTATGGAAATTTTTGTCAAAAATTATTTATAGATATTTTGTCAAAATTTTATTATTAGAAAATTTTTTACAATGTGTTTTTTATAGATAATTGTTGTCAATATCTTATTATCTATAACGAAAATTTCGTCAATATTTATATCTAAACTTTATTACTATAAAAAATTGTCAATATTTATTCTTATAGATAATTTTTGTCAAATTTTACTTGTATAGAAAAATTTGTCAAAATTAATTTGTCATTAGAAAATTGTAAAATTTTATTTCTATAAAATTTGTAAATTTTATTCTATAGAAAATTTTTAAAAATTTAAGATATTTATGGGAAATTTTTCAAAATTTTATTTACATAGATAATTTTGTCAAAATTTATTCTGTGAGAAAATTTTCTCTAAATTTATCTATAAAAATTTGTCAAATTTATATCTATAGAATATTTTATTTAAATTTATTTCTATAGAAAATTTCTTGAAGTACCTTTTAGTTGGAGGGAAATATTTTTCCCTCTATCAGGGGTAAGAGATATCACAATTTTGAGTGTAATAGGTATGTTTTAATGATGAGGATTTTTTTATTGTCTTCGAATAATTTAAGATATTTGCTTTGGTTTGCGATTGATTATAAGTCAACTAAGCAGTTTATCGAAGAGTGGGGATAATTAAACATAGAATACGGCATGGATAATGAGTCCAATAATTAAAACACAAAACTAAATTCACGTACAAAACTTAGTACAGTAATATTTAAGAATTATTGAATTTATACAATACATAAAAATTATTTAAATCTTAACAAAAAAATTTTATTGCGATTTGATCAAAGGACTCTATTAAGATTTAAATAAATTCCATCCTCTGACTGGATAATTATAGCTTTGGGACTTAATTTCATTTCAACTGGTGTTTGCTTACATGGTGTCACATAATGATTGCGCAAAAAAATCTAATAAGTCCAATTTAGCATTCGAGCAACCAAACGTTCTCCGATACCAATTGTGAGGTCCCAATCCAAATGGCATTAGGCCTAAGAGTTAGTTGTAAGCTATTCTCAGGAATTAAAGCGATCAGGTTCAACGATCGGGATCTTGGAAAATACTGTAAACAGAATTATATGTAAAATAATAGGAATTTCCTAATTGTACCGCTCAAAGTTCACACTATAGATATTCCCTTATGCACCTCTAACGGAAAATTTACATTGGCCGTGCCAATAAAACAGTTTATGGCAATGTATTTCTATGGGAGCACTGAATTAAATGTCAGTTTGGTTGTACGTTGTTTGTACCAATAATCTCATGAGTAGTTCCGGATTCGATAATTTGATTTTAATGCGTCGTTCAGACTATAAGTTACTCCGGACGGAGTGTCCGTATTTGTAAAGAATCTTATAATGTGTCCAATCCATACGAATTGTCGGCGATGACTAAATAATCAAAAAATGTGTCATCGATTACATTAACAAGCAGCAGTATCGATTATGCCTTCGGACATAACTGTATAGTGTGGCCAACATCTGGATATGTTTCGATCACGAGCACGTGTTGGCCTGGAGAAACTATAATTTTGCGGCCAATGGCCCAGCTATGGCACACTTAATTAAGTCGAAGGCATAATCGATACTGGCTCAGTTCATGGAGATTGTTACATTTACCGATTTTTAGTCATCGACGAAATTCGTATCGATTGGCCACATTGTAAATTCTTTACTTTTCTCTAATATCCATCATAAATAAGTAATAAACTATGAAAAATGTTGCCTTTGGGTATCCCCATAAAGTTTTAAATAAAATTGCATAACAGAGGTATAATTTTATATGTTTTTACTGAATTTTATCGAATATTACGGCTAAACTCGCACTTAATTCCCACCTTTATATAAAATCCTCAAAAGCTTGTACAAATTAAAATAGAGTTTAAAAATACAGTGCTTCGAGAACTTCGCTTACCTTTTCATCCCTTTGAATCGCACTGGCTGGTATATAAATAGGCATTCCGGGTGGTATAGTAAAATCAAAAAATGGTTTAAGTGAATATCCCTGTGGTGCTGTACATTCTCTGTCCAGAAAAGGCAATGGCGGATACATTCTCAATACTTCCAATATAACATTGTGTAAAAATTTCATTTCGTTTATTTGTTCATAGCTGGGCTGACCATTTTCACTCTGCAATAATACAGAACGTATTTCCTCTCTCAGACGTGATTGAATGTCTTGATGCTTGGCAAGTTCATAGAGACTAAAAGACATAGTTGCAGAGGAAGTTTCAAATCCAGCTGTGAAGAAAATAGCTGCCTGCCCTATGACCAAATCCATATTATTTGCAAAATGTGTGGGATCCTTTTCAGCCTCTTTTCGGAAATTCACTAGAACATCGATGAGATCATTACGATGCATGGTAGATTTCATGCGTTCCTCAATAACGTGGGTCATAGCCTTTCGTAAGAATTCGCTTGTCTGCGAGGAGAATGTTTTGAAGTGTAATGGCTTCACCAGTTGAGGAACAAAGAATATGGATGTGAACTCTGCAGCTCGTCGATATGTAAACTCAAATACACGGGCTCCATTTCTTCGAAACTCTCCCTTGGGATCTTCTAAACTATTTGCAAGTACTCCAAAAGCTATGGAGGCTATAACATCTGTTGTAAAGAGGGCATTGATTTCTTTAACCTCGTGGACTCTTGATACATCAGTTAATGAACATAAATGCTTATCCAAATTACGGCCAATCTGAAAAGAAAATACATTAATTTGCATAAAACTCAAGGAACCATTCAGCATTCAGAAAAAACTGGCATCCACAATGCGAAATTTCGTTTGCATGTCCATAATAAAGTTCTTCCAAGAATTTCTTATGGAAGATAAATGTTAAGAACCGATTGGATGGCAGAAACAATCGGTCTTGAAGCCCCATATATTTCCACTAGAGGTAACATCGTTTATGTTCCGGTAGTACTTCCATGTATTTCCTATGCTTGGTATTAGCTAGAGGTGCATAGAGGGCATTAAGGCTCTAACGAAATTTTCATTACCTTAAGAAATGCATTGATATTTTTGATACCGAAAAATCGGCGAGGAATTATCATGACAGAACTTTATTATCGACATACAGCAGGAATTTTCGTAATGAGCCGTCTAGACTATAAGTTCTTCCGGACGGAATGTCTGTGTTCGCGAGAGAGATGATGTCCTATTACTTTATATTGACATGTCAGAGCATGAGGCGCGCGCAAGGTCGCGCGGTCAATGGAATTTTTAGCCGCACGCCCGCGGGACACTTTTTCGCCGCAGTCGACGGGGGGTGTGTGGATCCAGACCGTGGCCCGGCCGCCGAATGTGTCCACTTTTCCCGGACTCCAATTTAGCCGCCAATTTATCAAAAATATTTATTCAATAACAGACAAGTTTTACTTACACCCTGCAGCATTGCAAAGTTCCAATTTCATCCTCATCGCTTCCACAGACTTGTAGTGACACTGGCAACAATCGCCAAACTGTTATTGGCGATTTGTTGAGTTGAACAAGAGCCAATTTTCATATGTTTTGATTAGAAACACCAAAGGCGCAACTAGCTTTCTTTATAATTTTAAGCTTAAAACAAAAAACGATGATGCAAGTGCTTGAAAACATAGTTATTATCGAATTAAAATTATGATAAGGTATATTGTGAACAATTTTTGATTTTCGCAAATGGAGTAAAGTTGATTTGGTGTTTTCAGATTATTTTACATACGACGCTGCCTCCATGCGAGAAATAAAAACAAATGATTGACGCTGCCAACATGTAACTTGTACATTGTAAAATCAACATCATACAATCTATCTAATGCAAAAAATTATGTCTATATGTAGTGCGATAGTGGCATAAATGTTATATTTTAAGAATTTGTAAATGTTTAATCAAATTAAATAAACATTTAACAATCGTGTTTACTGACACACAATGATTTTTTACACTATCTAAATCATTTTTCTGATTGTTTGAGGGGCCTTATTGGTCGTCGTTCTAAATTTATTCAAATAAATGCACCTAATAATTGCAGCAAATTTTTGTAGTACACTTGGCGTGAGAAACTTTCGAATAGTGACGACGCTTTTCGCGACGAGTTTTTGATGTCGATAGACGATTGTTTTCGACGTGATGGTGATTCTCCAGAAGGCCTCAAATTTCCAAAAAATGTGGCAGGGAATTGTTGTATTTTCTGTTCAGAATTTTAAACTTTCGAATCCATCAATCATTCAATAATCAAGTTTCTATAATAATTTCGTTAAATCTTGCTTAAGGAAGTTATTGTTACGTTTTTTTTTATATTTACGGCGTTTTTAAATGTACCCCGCAATTAAAATACTGTTCGTTTCAATAGAAATAATAATAAGCAAAATTTAGGAAGTACCAGAAAATTAATAGATGATTCCAACAAGTGATAAAGCGAAGATTTTATCGCTACAAATTTGAAAATTTTTAAATTAACGGAAACTAAAATTAAACTAAACCTTAAATCTATAATTGTCAAATTGCGTGACATGCAGTCCCGCTTAAAGTGATACTATGTTTCCGTTTTTTCACCAAAACACGAAATTAAAAGTACAAATATATTTATGAAGACGATTATATTTTGATCGAGTCTTGCCAAATAATGGATGGAAAAGATCCAAGGAATTGATTGCAAATAATTTTATATTTCTAAATTAGTTAATTAAAAAAAGTAACCGTGAAAAGAAGCTGTGTTTTCAGCTTGAAAACTGAACATAGTACTCAGCTTAAGCCTGTTGTCCCCGCCTGTTCGAGAACCTGTTCCGTAAGGAGGCCAATCTTCCAGAATGTACAATTTCATCTTTGATATAGGCTGTCGTCCTTCTGAATCCGTATAACAACATCATTGATCTTCTTGATGAAAACTTTGTATGGGCATTCCCACTTCTTGCGGGTTAAATAGCAGACAAAATTCTTCCTTCTTTGAAGCCCTCAGTAATTTTACAGCACGATCATATATCTCCGCCTTCCATTTCTGTTGCTTGACCATTTTTTTATTATTGTTGCGCACTGGATTGCGTTTTCTTCCAATGATGGCGACTCATTAGGTTTGCGCCGGAATATCAGATTCTCCAGGCAACTTCAACTCAGTTTCCGACATAGAACATTGGCCGTTGTTCGAAAGGCTTGGAATTCCATGACAATGGCAAATATAATAAGAACAGAAAAAACTTTGGTATCATGCTCGTCCCAGTCCCTCTGTCCATCCCACTTTTCGAAGATTTCCTCCAGAGTGCGAATGTAAACCTTTCTACCAAATGCCATCGGATTGTGGGCATGTAATGGCGTAGTCCTCGTTTTCTTGATACCAAGGGATTCACGAACATCTCTGTTGAATATGTGTCAGCTTTTGTGGGCAGTGCTTGCATTCAATACTGCAAAAGGTCCGACGTGATAAAGGTCAGCGTTACCTGTGTTTTCACCGGTGTGGTGGTTCTATCTGCGATACTGAAAATCATAGCTTATTGGAGCTTCTCGGATCCAAGTGGGCCATTCAGGTTGAGCTTCGCGGGATTCTCGTAGATCTGATGACCAGTCCTGAGTGCAAGGAAGTGGTGTCCATAGCAAAATATTTAAATGATGTTTTACTCTCTATGATGGCTAGCAGCTTCTCTGTCGCGTTTACACAGTTAAGTTTTATTTTCTGAGGCTCCGATGACTTCTCCTGCCGTCTATCTGTTGAGATAGCACACCTCCAATATCAATGCCGCGCTAGCATCCTGAGTACCCAAACAAATTTTTCACCCGCCTGACCTTTTGCGTCAATTATGGAGACTAAGCGCGATGGCTGGCGAAGTTTGGGAGATTCGTGTAATGATGTACATAACCCAAGGAAACTTCCTTTAATTCGTGGAGATTTCGGGGTCGTGATTAATCTCTGACAGCTTGGATTTTGTCTTCGATCGGAGGATATGCCTCTGCAGTCACTGATGATGACCCAGGTATTTAACTCGCTGGAAAAGGAGTATTTCCTTTTGGCGTTAAGGCGTAGACCAGCGCTGACAATTGGCTGGAATAATGTTATTTCAAGTATCTCAGATGCTCGTCAAGATGTTTTGCCCAGTCACTATGATGTCTATCCAAGTTATATCAGGACGATTTCCATGTTGCCAGTGCAACCCCTTTCAAGTACCCGCTCCATCAATCTTTCGAAGGTGCCGGAGCGTTGCAGTATCCCGAACGGCATTACATTGAAGTTGCCAGAGACCGCCATTAACGCCAAAAAGCCGTCCTTTCCTTGTCTTCCCTCGGCGATCTCATACTTGTAATATCCACTCTGCAAATCAAGCGTAAGAAAACCATGTTGTTCCGGCTAGTGTGTCCAACGTGTCATCAATGCGATCGGTAAGCGGATAAGCTGTCTTTTTGGTGACATCATTCAGTTTTTCTTGTAGTCCACACAGAATCGGGTAACTTTCATCTTTTTTTTTTTTTGACAGAAGCACAACTGGGGAACACCAAGGACTTTTGATGGCGTCGATCATACCCACTCTACGCCATTGTTCTTTTATGAGGCTTTTGAACTTTGTCTCTTTTTGGCCAAGGGAACACTTCGTATGGTGCCTTGTTTTATGGCTTTTCTTCTTGCGGTTTTTAATTTCATGTTTCACTAACAAGATGCTTCCTTCTTGATTTCCCTTTTAAGAAGCAAAAGCAGCAGGCGTTTTTCCACAAAAATTTGCTTTGCTTTATTTTGTCTCTTACGCGATATATGCGTGTCCAAACCTCGACATACCTTTTTAGAATGTAATTCTCAACTGCTTCGCATGTGGTCTTTGATAGTTGCCCTTCCAAAATTGACTATTGCCTCGGCTGGTTGTACATTTGCCAATGTCAGAAAAAATTTTACAATTTGCTCGTGATTGTTCAGACAAAGTGTATGAACACAACTTGGTATTAGTCTTCTCTTCAGTTCGTTGCTACCGCAGGCATTTGCTATGCAGAGATCTTGTTGGCTTTTGTTTTCTGCTGGTTCAACAACACCACAATTGGACGAACTCACAATCACCCATTCATAGAAACCATATGAATTGCTTTGGCATTCGGTGGTATAGACTCTAACTGCTCGTGTCAATACGTCTGAGCAGGTGTATTCTCAGTCGTATCCCAGCGTTTTATCGCACCCATGTCATTACACGAGCGCTTCAATCTTCAGTATTGAGACCAAATAGCAATAATCATGAAATCCGCCGCTCCAATTTTATACGCTTCGTCTACTATATCGGCCACAAATGTAATCATAAGTAACGGATTGTTAGGCATAGATGTCCGGCTTATCAACAATTATAGCATTTGATCGCGATTTTATTTTGCCTCTTGCTATCATTTCTATGCATTGGCCTGCCTTCATGGCCCTCTTTCAATGCGATTGCAATATCGGACTTTGATTCGTACACTCTGTCTCTACTCTTGCGATACTTTGTGAATTTGAGATCGTGCTAAGCAATCTCGGCAGTTTCTTGCGCATAGTGCAAAATGTAGCCTTTGTGACGCATATGTCTGCACATTTTATGGCTGGGTTTCTCGAATGCCATTCACAATAAGGTCTCAATTTTGCGATGCGATCCACAAGTGGATGACTCTCTCCTGGGTATGTCAATGCACCAAACCGCCTCAACTTCTGTTGCAAATGTCTTTTAGAGTCTCGTTTGATTTCTGGACTACTACCATCATTAATTCACATTTCTAAAGATGTTTTGCTTATGTTCTCCACCGTAAGCTTGGCGTTGTAGTGCAGCTATTAATTCGTTATAGTTATTTCTGGAAGAAGTTGGGAATTACTTTGTATCGTAGCCAACATTAGAATGCCACTTATGCGCTTACAGACTATCAGTTATTCCGGCGGAATGTCGGTGTTTGTAAAGAATCTTACAGTGTGTCGATCGATACGACTTGTCGGCGATGACTAAATAATCGGTAAATGTGTTATCGATCCCATAAACATGCAGCAGTATCGATTATGCCTTCGGACTTAACTTATAATGTGCACAATATATGGGATATGTTCGACACTGTCGTCCGGAATAACTGATAGTCTGTAAAGCGTTTAGTCGCGGATGGAACACACATACAGCTACGCCGGGTCTGCTGTGGGAGGTCAGCTTTTTCTGCCGGTGGCTCTCCCTGCCAACATTTTTTTGAATTGGGGCGCTTCGAGAATCCCCACTACGTCGAAAACATCTATACGCATATCAACAAACTCTCGGAAAACGCCGTCACTATTGAGAAGTTGTACCACGCCAAGTTACTACAAAAAGTTCGCATGAGTGCAATATTAGTGAGCCTTCTGGATCTTTAGAAGGACGCCATAAGAGACCCCCTACAACATCAGACCAAAGTCATTTTAAGATAGTTGTAAAAGAATTCATTGTGGTCGAAAAACGTTGTTTAGATTTTATTAATTTTATGATAACATTTAAAATTCTAAAATATAAACATTTAACGCTATCACATCACATTTAACACATTTTTTTATGCATTAATAGAGATTGATGTGAGTTACAAGTTTGAAGTTAAATGTTGAGCGTCTATCAGCTAGTCTTTTATTCCCAATGAGGCAGCGTGTCTGAAAATATTTGAAAAACATCACTTATTCCATTTGGGAAAGTCAAAAATTGTTCACCAATTTACTTTTCACAATTTTAAGCGTAAATACTATGTTTTCAGCTTTATTTTCGTTTTATTTAAATAAAATATACAAGCGGTTGCGCTTGGCGTTTCACAAAAAATAAAATGGCTTTTCTAACAGTAGTGATGGCAAAATACTTTCAATGTACATTTTGTACTTTTTGATATGCTGCCCCCATCACAGTTTCGCATGGTTGTGTGACATTTACGAGTCTGTGGTAGCGATGAGGATGAAATGGAACTTTGAAATGCTGGCAGGGATGGAGGGTGGTCGAACTCCAAGAAAAAAAGATTAAACCTATAATAGTTTCTCACCGCTTCTGCTGGCAGTTATTCCTCATAAAACTGGCTGATATAAAGAAGCTCTGTTTTTGTTACGCTGGATTTCGGGCGCTCAGAAAATAAAGATCAACTCTTACATTCCTTGGTGGTGAATTAGCCTGTTCCTCAAAATCGATAATATTGCTTTGACAATCAATGTAATTGTGTCTACGCACAGGGATGAATCGATCCACTATATAAAGATGATCCACGATGGTATTGTGGGAGACATCCTACCGCAGTTCTAAGGTGCAAGTGTTATGAACTGGTGTCCTATGTTTATTTTGCACTAGCGTGTAATTGTCGGCAGGTGTTAATATGGGTGCTACATTGGTTTTAATAGGTTTTCCCAAGTCCTATCAGCCAAGCGACTTGAAGACCTTGTTTTATCGCGGAGCTATCAGCATATTGCAAGTGGACATGGTACATACCAACTCTAAAATTGAATCTGGCAAATTCCTAGCAGTGAATAACTGTAAGCATCAGGCAATCTAGATTTGTTAATCGATCGCAGAGACATATAAGTGTACAAAATCCTTAAGGCGGTCTGGAAATGGGTGTTAATAGAGTATGAGGTAGAGGTTGAACAGTGCCAGAAGATATCACAACACCTCGGGGAACACCCTGTTTCCATCACATGGCGCTTGACTTTCAAATCATCTAAAATTGGTCAGCGTACTACTCGGCGGCCCAACGTTTTGGATTCCTGCCATCTAATGTCTTTAAAACAATGTTGGTACGTAATCGAATGCCTTGACTGTCCTTGACTTTAAGGCGAAGAGAATGGGGTGAATGCGGTTAGGTACTAACCACCATGCTCGACAAAAGGGTTTTGCTTCAGGCAAAAAGAACTGAAGGAAATCACCGCTATCCATTTATTTTTCAGATATCGAATTTAATGAGTGACTTGTCAACTACAAATTGTGGGAACTCCAAAATGTTCCGCAGATGCTTCAGCATTAGCATTCATCTCGCCAAAGGTGATTGAGATCTCATCATCATCATTGCAGCGGAGTTCGAGAGGGAGCTTCTGTGTTCACTAATTTACGTATAGCTGTAATAACAAGCCAAAGCTGTTGTTGTGCTATGTACTTTACGGAAACGAAATTGATGGGTGGCAGTTCAAACAATTTTCCGCGAAGGTTTGAACAATCCTTCCTACACCTCGAATGGAAGCTAACCGTGGTCCAATTGTTAGCATGCCTGCCTTGGCATACACAAGGTCGTGGAGTTCGAATTCCTGCTTCGACCGTACACAAAAAAGTTTATCAGCGATTATCTCAAACTTCAATAAGTGCTGGTGAAATTTCCGAGTGTTTTCAAAAGGCTTCTCTAAGCTGGTTTCATTGCAATGTGGAACGCCGTTCGGACTCGGCTACTAAGAAAGGAGGTCCTTTGTCATTGAGTTTAACCATGGAATCGGACAACAACTCAGTGGATAAGAGAAGAAATTCACGGCAATGTGGTATCAGCAATGGTACTGAATAGTCCTATGTGGAGCCTGATACATCGGGTTGTCCACAACGCTAACGTCGTACTCACCTCGATTTTGGCATGGCTTTAGTAGTAGAATTCAGCCGTAATGAATTTGGCCAAGGCAACTGAGAGAGTCTGTTCGAGTACTCAAATCGCCAGTATCCAGATTGCTTTTAGCAATTAAGTATAGAAATTCCGTCGGGGTCGCAGCGTCTTTAGGGTTTTGTGCTGTTTATGCTAGTAATGGATTCAACCTGTGATAAAATTGTGGTGTGTCACTCGCTCGAGACCACGAATCGCGACGAATGTCTCGCCTTTTTGCTCTAGCACTCCCGGGACACAAACAAACAAACTTTAGGTTGAAAACGCCTGCAGCCGCTAGGTTAGGTTAGGTGGCAGCCCCAACTGTATCAGGCAACTTAGACTAATTCAGTCATTTGTATAGCCAACATTGGTGACTTCTGCTTCCACTTATATCACTGGATCGGCGCCCCATTCCATGTTAAGTTCAATGACAAGGACCGCCTTTTTAAGCCGAGTCCCGAACGGGTCCAATTGCAGTGAACCACTTGAGAAGGAACCTCAGAGAATGTCAAAGCATTACTGACGGTGGATAATCCACCGCTGAAAAAACTTTTTTGGTGTTCGGTCGAAGCAGGAATCGAACGCCAGACGGCTTGTGTAGCAAAGCGGGCATGTGCTAACCATAATTGCTCTACGGTGGCTCCCTTCTCCTCAATATGGTTATCCTGTCATGTCTGTAAAAGGAGGGATCTCATCCATCTTACTTGTTGCGACTATTCGAGTGGAAACTCCACCAACAGACTTACGACTGTGCTCTAGGTGACATTGCCTTCGGTGATCTATACCAAATGGTTCGCGGCTTGAAGCTTAGTCGATTGTCTTACTAATCTCTAATTCACAAGGCCACTCTGTTACCCGAGAAACAGGGAATCGGGCAGCACACAGTGATAAGAAGAGAAGTTCAACGAGCAATGCGGTTAACCACAATGGACTGAGATAGTCTAAGTGGCGGCCACCTAACCGCTAACTAACCTACCTGAAACTGAATGGCTTTGCGTTCGACTTAGGATGTCCAAAAAATAAGCGGAAATTTTATAGAGGAGGATCAGCTTGATTTTTGGCATTTCTGTTAATGTCCTTGAAACTAGGATGCGCACATTATATTAAAGAGTACAAAAAAAGTGTACTTTTTTGGTTTCAAATTGTAAACCAACTCTTGGTAATGTTTAAAACTGGTAACAAATATTTTATAAGTACTATGTACTTTCTGCAATGTGAAATGTTACCTATATTTAGTTTTAACAAATTGTAAAACAGAGTCTAGCATAACGGCGCTCCATCGCAATGGTGCGTCTGCGAAATTGAAGGTCAAATCGCTGCCCACAAAATGGAATTTTGCTTTCAAATCTCTGCTTTAGATTAAAATGCAAAGCAAATATTAATTTTAGTTGTTTTTTAATTTTTTTTTTTAACTGTTGAATTTTTCTTAGTATACTTAAAAATTAGTTTAGTGTTAAAAAATATCATAACATAATATTTTGTGAGAAAATATAATCGATCTAACTGTATTGCCAAAGCGAGATATCACTAATACAAAACCCATGACCGGCTTCGAACATATGTTCAAAGAATACATATTCCTCGTGTATCACATCATTTAGAGAAATTTAATACTTAATCAGCATACATCATTTTAAGGATCATGTTGATACTTGTGGTTATTTATAATGGGTTTTGAATATAAAGAATCTGTATAGTAATATTTTTAGAACTCCTATAATTAGGCCATTGATTTAAGTGGAGCAAATATTTTGAAAAAATATATATGTTGTGATTTTGTCTTTTGAAGTTGGCTATAAGCCTTAAGTTTAACAAATTTAAATTAAGAAAAAGTTTATTATTGTATTATATTAGTTGTCTTTTTAAATTTTTTAATGGTCTGATGCATGCATCTTTAGGCTCACAGTATAAATAATTTCCCAAATGACATTCATCGTGGTTCCAGTATAAGGGCAAGACCCAGCTGATAATCAGCTGTTTTTAGCATTCAAGTTTGATCTAAGGCTTTCATTTGCATATAGAGAAACCAAAGGTAAAATATCCATTTTCTAAATATTCCATATTTTTTTTTTGGTATATTCTTGTATATACATTTTCTAAACACAAACCATACAAATTTTTAAAGTACGTATAAAAACAAAATCGTAACCAAGATTATTTTATATGTATCGATACATAACATAGTTAGGTAATTTTTTTAATAGCAAATAGGCCGGCATTCACCATTCTCATATGAAACTGTTACTTCATTGTTCCCTCCTCATGCAATCATTGGTATTGCGCGTGCGAGTGTTGTAAACTGTTCCGATGGCAATCAAATCGATGACCGGAACTAATTGGGGCATTGTGGTCAGCGCGGTGTGTTGGGCAACATTAGTATTTGTGGCCTGAGTGGTGGAAGTTGTGACAGCTAACAGCTGCCAGCTTGGTGGTGGTATTAATGCTGCAGCTACAACTGGCACAATTTGCCGAGCCTCCAGGAGCCGTACTTATGGTTCGAGCTAAATTTTTGTTTTTGTCCTTTCATGTCGTTCTTTTTCTCGTTCTGCTTTAATTTTTCAAAATGTCCGTTTCCACCATCTGCATCGCGGCGAGCTATTAAATCAGCTGTTGATTTCAAATCTCCATATACTTCCACTATATCGGACAAAAAACAAGCGATTAAAAAGAACAAAAATTTTATAATATGATTTAGTGGTCGTTATTGTAAGCTTGTTTTTATTGTCTTAGTATACAAAGGGAACAAAATGTTAAGTATATATCTATGTATTTTATGTTATGTAAAATAAATGTGGAATGAAAATTAGTAAAATGTAATATAGGAAATAGTGGAATAACAATAAACATTATTGTGGCAATATAATTTAGAACTTTGCCAAGACGCAAATACAAAATTTTAAATTGTTTAAATATGCCTGAAATTAGAAAACTGAATTTACTGTATAAGAATAATCGAACATCTGTATTATAGGTGTTTTTTCACCAAGCGTGTTTGTTGAGGTTTCCCTTTCTAAGCATTCAAGAGCGATTCGTTTTTTCGCCCGATACAAAAAATCAAGTTAAATACAAAAACAGGGTGATGCAGCAATCACGATAAAATCTTTCAGTCTTATAGGGCTCACATTAACACTGTCCAAAATCTACTTCAATTGTTCAAATAGCATTGAGTGTAATGTTGGAGTAAGCTTATTACATTTGCGATTGAAAAACGTTGCAAACACTCGATTGGCCTATCCATTAAGTTGTGTAAAATATAACATAGCGATAGGCGGTAAGACCTGAACACTTATTTAGTAGTGTAATTATAAGCATAGCAATAGGCGGTAGGGGAACACTTTATTTACGTGTATTTCTATGGTCCGAAGACCAAAATCCCGCCAGACGGAATACCGTGACGGCTAGCGGCGTGTCGGCTTAAATTAAAACTTATTCTAACTCCTTGCGAAAACTGGTATAGCTGTTGGCCATCGCTTATAAATTTTATTTAATTCACCATTTAGGAATTGCTAGTTGCCTGGACACGTGTAGACTTATTTATTACTTGTACCAACAAATCAGTTGTTGTTTTTTTATTCAACTTCATTGTTTTAATATTGTCAAAGCATGCTGAACTTGCAAACGCTAGGAAACGTGAAAAAGGGTAAATTTTATTCGCTCGTCAAGCTTTTATTGTAATTTGCCGTTGCCCGGAAAATGTTTGCCTACCGCCCTATCCGCTATGGTTATAGTATTATACACACCTAATGCGTAAATTATAACCATAGTGTGTATTTCCTTAATGCGCCGTCCAGACTATAGTTTTCGGGCAGAATGTCTGTCTTTGAG
>PGFW01019659.1:9329-19986 GCA_003123925.1 Haematobia irritans
TTCCAGATCAATTTCGCAGTTCAATTAAAATTGTTTTAATGTTCATCGACATTTCCCTAATTTTCCTTATTATAACTATTTATATCTACAACTTTCTTTGCCAATCGAAGGCATTATCAAAGCTGGAAGTTTCCTGCAGGGTTCTCTGTTTTTTGAGCGTAAATATTAGTAAACTTGGTTGATCTCAATTATTTATGTGCAAGCAGTTTATATATTTTTGGTTTATATATTCCCAAAAAAGGCCTTCTATTAGACTTGTTATCCCTTGTATTTTTCACTTGATTACTGTTATTGGATATGTGTGTGTGTGTGTGTGTGTTTTTATTGGTATCACTACCATCTTAACTCAAGATCATAAGTGTTTTGAGGTTGTTTTAACGTGAAAAATGTCGGACGATTCTCTTCAAGAGCAACATCTCTACTATGGCAAAAACCAAAATAAGGAGTACTCATGACACTCAGATGCGTTGTCGAGTCGGTCGCTTGGATGCTGAGTTTGAGTGTGCAACAATGCATTGTTGGCTGTCGTTAGAACATATTTTCTTTGGTCTAAAAGAGGGGCACAAGAGTCATTTAAAAGTCAAGCAACTTTCTTATGAGTTTTGTTTTCAAGTTTCTGGTGGTGTTGTTGTTTTGCTCTTTAATAGGGGCCCAGTTGATGGAAATCGCAAATTACAGACACCATGGGGTGTATGGAAAATGATAAGAGAAAAATACAAGAACTTCACATGTGAAATTTAGTAAGTATAACATTTGCAAGTTAGTATAATATTTAGAATATTGTATTATTAATAATTGCTATAAATAAACCAAAACATTTATTTTGTTAATATATATTTAATTATCGAAACTCTAAGAATGTTTATAAGGAAGATTCATATAACAGTCAAAACTCTCTGAAGTGACCCCACTGTCACGCAAAAATTTGGCTACACCTTTAGAAAAAAAAAACTGTTTTTATAGGATTGTTTGCAATAAAAAATAATATTGGAGCTTATCTTGTGGGTAAGTAAGATCCAAATCTGTAGTTTTATTTGTGTATAGATTTTTTAGTTCACTTATAGGTATTTTTGAAGCAAGATTTCTCATATTGGACGAGATTTTTAAATAAAATTGGTTTTAAAATGGCATGGTGGGTTCTTCTGCATTTTTTCAGTGTATCCCTCAACGACTTGTAACATTTCTGATGATTAGATCATCTGCTAATAACTTAATTTTAAATTGGCTTCGTATGTCCTTAAAATAAATATAAAGTTTTTTTAAACATAAAAACAAGTATATAACAGAAGTAAGTTCGCCCGGGCCGAATCTTATGTAAGCCTACCTATATAATAGTTTAACATAACTTTCAGGGTTTGATGGCAAATATTCTCCGCAAGCAAATCAGTTCATCGCAGTAGCTCTCCGAAGATAAATTTATTTAAAGATTCTACCAAATGGAAACCAAATCAAATTCTGGTTTTATAAAGAAGCAATTTTTGTTTTGAAGTTTGTACGAGAAATCATAAACATAGCCTTGATTTTGAAATCTTAAAATCCGTAGATTTTTCCGACCATTATTTAAACTGATTACGAGAAGTAAAAGATCTGAAATTTTACTTTCAGCTTTGCGAAGTAATTTTCAATTTTCAGTGTGCGCTGCTATACACTAGAAAGAAGAGTTTTTTTTCTGAGGAACGAAATTTTAGACCAATCGTTGAATCGCTTATCAAACATTAGGCTTAATATGCTCTAAAAGAAATTCTTTATACAAAAGGGGATTTTTATACCCATCCACCCATAAGATGAAGGGTATATAACTTTGGGTCATTCCGCTTTTGTAAGCCACATCGAAATATTGCTCTAAGACCGCCATAAAGTATATATATTTCCTGGTCAGTGGTGAAATTCTTGAGTCGATTCTGAGCATGTCCGTCCGTCCGCCTGGTTGAAATCAACGCTAACTTCAACGAAAACAAGCTATCGGATTGAAACTTGGCACTAAGTAGTTTGTATTGATGTAGGTCGGATGATGAAATGGGCCATATCGTCCACTTTATACGTATTAGCCCCCATTATAAACGGACCCAAATTTGGACTTGGCGATGCTCTAAAAGAGTAAGCAAATTTCATACCGATCCGGGCTGAAATTTGGTACATGTTGTTGTATATGGTCCTATAACAAGCGCTTCAAATTGGTCCATATCGGTTCATATTTACTATATGCCTCATATAAACCGATCCCCCATTTGGCTTGTTGATGCCTCTAAGCAGAAGCAAATTTCATCCGATCCGGTGAAATTTGGTACATGGTGTTTAGTCATATGGTCTCTTAACATCCATGCAAAAATGGTCACTTCGTCCATAAATTAATATAGCCCCCATATAAATCCGATCCCACGATTTGAGCTGGCGATCTAAAGGAGCAATTTCATCCGATCCGGTGAAATTTGGTACGTGGTGTTTGTATATGTATCTCTAACAGCCATGCCAAAATTGGTCATATCGTCCATAATTATATATAGCCCCCATAATAAACCGATTCCCCAGATTTGATCCTCCGGACCTCTGAAGAGGAGCAACAATTCATCCGATCCGGTTGAAAATTTGGCAACTGGTGTTAGTATAAGGTCCGCAACTATCCATGCAAAATGGTCCATATCGGTCTATTAGTTATATATAGCCGATCCAATCAACAACAAAAATTGGTCCATAATCGGTCATATTCATGGTTGCCACTGCGAGGCCAAAAATAATCTACCAAAATTTTTTATTTTTATGAAAAACATTGTTCAAAATGTTATTTCTATAGAAATTTTTTACAAATTTTATTTCTATAGAAAAATTTTGTAAAAAATTTTTTTCATATAGAAAATTTTTCAAAAAATTTTAGCTTCTATAAAATTGTTGTCAAATTTTACTTTTCTAATAGAAAATGTTGTCAAAATTTTATTTGTCAAAATTGTATTTCTATAGAAACTTTTAACTTTAATTATATACATATTTAATCGGCCTTTTTAGTTTAATATATAATACACACATAATTTTTTTTTTTGATTCAAACACGAAATTAATTGATCGCAATTAATTTTTTAATTGAAATGTTCTTCATCACAGAAATGATAGTATTATCAATCATCTAGTTTTATATTGGGTCATAGAAAAAATTCTTGATTAATAAAAATTATTGATTTCATATTATCTCAATATTCAACTAAAATTTTAATTGATTCATATCTTTAAAATTTTTAATTTTGAATGTTGATGCAAACTCAATTTATTTATTAATTAAAAGGTAACTATTTTCAAGTTATTTCTGAATTGATTTAAGTTTCTTATTAGATTAACCATTTTGATTTGTTGTAAAAAATTTTAAATTATAAAATTTAAAAAAAGTCTGCATC
The DNA here is from genome assembly GCA_003123925.1 of Haematobia irritans. Taxonomy (NCBI): domain Eukaryota; kingdom Metazoa; phylum Arthropoda; class Insecta; order Diptera; family Muscidae; genus Haematobia; species Haematobia irritans. The sequence goes on from PGFW01019659.1 coordinate 12,713, forward strand.
ACTGTTTTTTTACTTGAATTAGTCTTCCGATATTTGATTTAAAAAAGTTATATTGTATCAATTAATTTTTTTAAATTTAAAATTTTAAAAAATTTTTTATCATTGACTTAATTTAACTTAATGTTCTATCATGTTAAAAAGTTATTTGTATCAATTAAATTTTTAATTGAAAAAATTTTCAAACTTCAATAATCTTTTTATTGGAATATTTTGATCACATTTTTGTCTGTGTACGTATGGACTATCTTTGTTAGAGAGATCGGTGTTAGGACGTTTTAAAGATACTTGCCATCGGCAAAGTGTTTACCCCAACTCCAAAATAATTTCGATTGTGGATGATTCAGTCTCTAGTTAGAAGCTTCTTACGTTAATCCATGGTGGATGGGTACATATTAGCTTCGGTCCTGGCCGAAGCTTACGGCCGTAATATTACTTGTTTTTTGTCTAAAATGTCATTCAGAGGAAAATATTTTATTTCTTCGGGTGTGCCGTCAAGAGGAGAAATCGGTACTAATCATCGATATCTTAACAAATTTTGGACCGTAAAAATAAATACGTATACAAAATTTTTTGAGGGTCTAATAACCAGTATATTTTAAATTTTTTGTTGCAAAATCGGCGATAATAAACTTATCGGGTTTCTAGAAACCCAAGCAGTTAAATCAGGAGTCGTCTAATGTTGAAGCTATACTAAAACATGGGTCGTACACAACATCATAAATTCAATCTTGACGCTTTTTGTGGTCAGCCGGTATTTCTAGAAGTCCTAGAAATAAATTCGGGAGTGGTAGGTCTGATATGGGGGCTATATCAAAACATGGACCCAAATACTCTACGCATTTTTTCGACACATCTCTTAATGGTTTCTTAAATGGTTGGGATAATAAATACGATATCTAAATAAGCCCAAGACCCTCAATCCGTACCGGTCCGTTTATATTGGGACTATATGAAATTACGACTATATAGCCATCTTCGAACTTGACCTGCCCTGCAAACTAAAAAACGAATCTGTGCCAAATTTCAGGACGATAGTGCGATTATTTGGAAAGGACTGTAGCGAGATTAACCAACAGACAAAGAGGGACATGCATATATCGTCTTTTAGAATTTCTTCCCTGATACCAAGAATATATATACTTTTATATCGGAAACATATTTACGATGTATTAATAAGGAATGACAAATTATTATACCCCCACATTCTATGGATGTATAAAATGTTCACTTGTATCGTGTTTGAATTGGAAATGTATGTAGTTCTGTTCATACGTTTTTAAATGGACTTTCTAGCACTAGAAGAAAAAGCTAAGAAAATTAATGAATTAAAATATTTTTCCTACAATCATAGTATGCAAAGCTCAAATTTAACAAGTAAATATGTAGACGTAAACGTATCCTTACTTCAATTCTCCGCTTTTTTGGCTCAGAATCAATACAAAAAAATCAATAACAGAGTTCGTTCAACTCAGGAACCTCTGTTTTATTCCTCCAAAAAATTATACACACAAAGGAACCATCATACCTCTACGAACGATTAACATTCGCTAGATCCAACCGTGGTAACAATTTGATACAGACTCGACATAGAAGTCAGTTATCTGAGCGGCAGTTTTATATACTATGCGACTCGTCTCTGGAATCAGTTACCCAATCAACTTCAACGTATATACAACACAGTCGCAGTTCAAGACGAAGCTAACAAAATATCTAATTCAGGGCGATTAAATAACACAAAAAAAATATGTAATTCTAATTCATAACCTATTATATGTATTCCAATTCATAATTATTAATATTATACTTTTTAAAACATATGCTTAAAAAATCTACCTTATATATGTATTATAACATTATTGATTCTAATACTCATTATAAGATAATTAATTATCTTGTGTATTAGGAACGCAAAATAAATAAATGAAATGAAATAAAGGCAAAATCTTTGGAACCGTGAATGTTTTGTTTTGTTTTATTTTTTCAGTGTGGAAGTAGATACAATTTCAATCGAATGAAAAATTCGCGCTTTAGATCTTGGGACAGGTTTTATATCTTTTTGGACAATTTTAACCCCTAGACACGAATGTGCGCAAGACGTGGACTAGTAGGATTTTTTTGCAGGAAATTTTGGGTGCAAAGCAACACTACAGCAAATTTGATGAAAATTCGGAAATCTACTGTATTCTCTCAAGAAATAAAATCGGGGTCTTCATGGAACAATGCAATATAAATCAAATCCGTGACTGTTATGGTCTTTAACTATCTCTAAGTCGAAAGTTAAACCATGTGGATCACAAATGATATAGTCTTAATGGCCTGATACATCTTGCTGCCACATACCATAACCTAACCTAATATTTAATTTCGACTTTTGATGTCAACGAAAATTGACTTTAAAATTGGACCTTTTCAAAAAGTCTATTTTTTTTCAAATTTTAAAAAAGTTGAAAAGTCAACTTTTGATTCCTATGTCAACCGCTAAATCATATAAGTCCTCTCTGGTTTACCTAATTTTTTTTTTAATAAACACACTATGTACAACAATAAAATACTTTTTAAGGAAATTTGGGAAAAGTTTTGGTGCGATTTTGGAAAATAATTGTTCCAAAATAAAATTTCGTTGTGGCAACTCTGGTGGTAGGTATAATCATAGACAAATTAGAGGAAGACGCAGTCTTGTCATAGCAAAACTGAAGCACCAGAGGACTCTGCCAACAAAATATTATGAAGTTTGCGTCGACGTGTCTCTCAAATGTACTGCCGTTTGCGTCGGAAAATATCACAAAATTTGTGCTTTTCATAAATTTCTGAATTAAAATCCTCAAAAGCAATACCAGAACGATAATAAAAAATTAAAATAAAACGGATGTGTATATTAAAGCGAATATTTATTATGGTTTTATGTGAATATTGTTTTTTTAATTTATTCCTGGGCAGAGCTGCCTTGGAAAAAATTGACAAATAAAACAATTTTTTTCTCATAGCCCTCTACACCTTGACATTTGTTTTCTCTGTATAAGAGCACAAGCCTTAATCTTGTTATTCTCAATTATCTTTGAAACACCTATACGTATGAGTGACCATTAAAATCGCATTTTGCATAAAGTATACGACAGGGAGCGTTTGTTTATAGAATATAATGGAGCATTTCCAAATAACAGGTTGGCTGATAAGTCCCCGGTCTAACAAAGAAAAACACATTTTTTTTTTTGTCAAAATTCCTTTTTATTATTCAACATAGTTCCCTTCAAGAGCGATACAACGATTATAACGTCCTTCCAATTTTTTGATACCATTTTGCTTCCTTCGGTTTTGCTTCAAAATAGGCCTCAGTTTCGGCGATCACATCTTCATTGCAGCCAAATTTTTTCTCTGCGAGCATCCTTTTGAGGTCTGAAAACAAGAAAAAGTCGCTAGGGGCCAGATCTGGAGGAATACGGTGGTTGGGAAAGCAATTCAAAGCCCAATTCATGAATTTTTGCCATCGTTCTCAATGACTTGTGGTACGGTGCGCTGTCTTGGTGGAACAACATTTTTTTTCTTCTTCATATGGGGCCGTTTTGCCGCGATTTCGATCTTCAAACGCTCCAATAACGTCATATAATAGTCACTGTTGATGGTTTTTCCCTTCTCAAGATAATCGATAACAATTATTCCATGCTCATCCCAAAAAAACAGAGGCCATTACTTTGCCAGCGGACTTTTGAGTCTTTCCACGCTTCGGAGACGGTTCACCGGTCGCTGTTCACTCAGCCGACTGTCGATTGAACTCAGGAGTGTAGTGATGAGCCATGTTTCATCCAGTCAAATATCGACTGAAAAACTCGACACGTTGTTGTTTTTGGTCAAATGTGAGCTCGCGCGGCACCCGGAAGCTCTGTGCATTCCGCATATCCAAATATTGATGAATGATATGACCAACACGTTCCTTTGATATCTTTAAGGCCTCTGCTATCTCGATCAATTTAATTTTACGGTCATTCAAAATCATTTTGTGGATTTTTTTGATGTTTTCGTCGGTAACCATCTCTTTCGGGCGTCCACTGCGTTCACCGTTCTCCGTGCTCATTTCACCATGCTTGAATTTTGCATACCAATCAATTATTGTTGATTTCCCTGAGGCAAAGTCCGGATTATCAAGTCCGGATTATCATTATCAAGCCAAGTTTTTGCTTCCACCGTATTTTTCCTTTCAGAAAATAGTATTTTATCAAAACACGAAATTCCTTTTTTTCCATTTTTTTCACAATAACAAAAGTTGGTTCACAAAAGACGCTCTATCTCACAAACTAATTTACAGGAGTCAAATTTTGTCACGAATCATTTGAAGGTTGGTACTATATAAAAATAATATGCATTTAATACTAGAATTTAATACTAAAATAATATGCATTTATCAGCCAACCTGTTATTTCCTTTACGACAAGCGATAATGGACAGGCGATTGTTGTACAAGCAAAAAAAAATCAATCTATGTGACATCGTCTGCACTCTTTTTCGCTTGTATCAACTTTCTTACAAACAAATATCAAATAAATCTCAATCTTCGAATCCCACTGTGTTCCCACTTCGTTTCCACATTCAGTTGCACTTTCTCCCGCAGCGTTTTACGATACTGAAATTTCGGTGGTATTCTTTAATGCATATGCTTTGTCTTGTATTGGGGACACGTTAAGAAATTTCGCAAAATACGAACGAAGATTTTACGTTTGCAGACCTCTCGCTAAGCGACAAGGCATATGAGTGCTTTAAATGTGCATTTTTTTTCTCTGTTCTCTTTGATCTGAAGTGAGTGTGAGTGTAGGTGTCGTGTAGTTAGTGTCAGCACATAACTCTCATCGTTTATTCTTCGCTGTTACACTTGGCGTTTTGGGTATTTGGGTTTCTATGCCTCCTTTACAAAATGGGGGTGGAGTGCATGTGCCAATATCAGGGGAGCCATTGAAATAAATCTTAGCCTGAAAAAAGGCTTCTTCTACAAAAACCAAATATTCCCAGCATCAGTTCAGGCAATAAAAATCAACAGACTATGAAGGAAACGCATGCGACAAACTAAGTATCATCAACCACACACTGCCGTTAAATGCAGATTAAAACAAGTAAGTAAAGTCTAAAGTCGGGCGAGGCCGACTATATTATACCCTTCACCGCTATGTAGGCCAAAATTTGTGTTACCATCTCAACTACTTCACATGTGCTGGAAGCTATATAAAGGAGACAATTTTTTACTTCTACAAAATCTCTAGAATTAAAATTTAAATCAGCTAACGCTATCCAGCTAATTGGAGGAAATTTCCATTGAAAATGGGTCTAAAATGTGTAACAGTCTACCATATTTCCCCAACTCTGGTGTACGTATATATGGGAGCTATATACAATCTTGAACAATTTTGACTAAATTTGACATGCATAGTTAGAATAATAATTCTGCTATTATGCGAAATTTCACTTAATGGGAGTATAACTCCATATCTAAATCTGAACCGATTTCAACGAAATTTGGCACAATTACCGATACTACTAAACGTACTCCTTGTGCGAAATTTGAAGCAAATCACGACAAAACCCTGGATTTTGAGGCCATATAAGTTAAAATCGGACGAAAGATATATATGGGAGCTATATCTAAATCTGAATCGATTTTGACCATATTTGGCACATACAATAGTATCGTTAAAAGTACCCTTGTGCAAAATTTGAAGCAAATCACGGCAAATCTCTGGCTTTTGTGGCCATATAAGTTCAAATCGGACGAAAGATATATATGGGAGCTATATCTAAATTTGAACCGATTTCAATCAAATTTACCAAGCATTGGTAGAATTTCAATTCTACCCTCTGTGCAAAATTTCACGAAGATCGGCAGTAAACTTTGGCCTCTGTGGCCATATGAGTCTAAATCGGACGAAAGATATATATGGGAGCTATATCTAAAACTGAACCGATTTGGCTGATATTTTACAAGACTTTCGAGATTCATAAAATATTTGGATGTACGGTATTTCAAGAAAATCGGTTAGTAAACACGTTAACTATGACCACATCGGGGATAAATATATATGGCAGCTATATCTAAATCTGAACCGATTTTTTCCAAAACCAATAGCGATTGTCTCTGTTTCAAGAAACGGCCCTATGCCAAATTTGAGGACGATCGGACTTAAATTGCGAGCTGTACTTTGTGCACAAAATTACATATACAGACAGACAGACAGACAGACAGACAGACAGACACAGACAGACAGACGGACATCGCTAAATCGACTCAGAATTTAATTCTAAGCCGATCGGTATACTAAAAGATGGGTCTATGACCACTATTTCTTGGCGTTACATACAAATGCACAAACTTATTATACCCTGTACCACAGTAGTGGTGAAGGGTATAAAAAAACAGTTAACAGCAGAAACTCCCTCTTATAAGTCAATCTTCTTAGATCAGATATAATCCTAGTTTTGATATCAACTGGGATGCGCTTTAAAAGAAATGTTTGTGGACTATATCCAAAAAGGACTGCATCGGAAGTGAAAAACTTAATGGGAGATTCCGGAGTGTGCTTTAACAGAAACGTTTGTGAAACAACTTCCAATTTTTTTTGCTGGGAATAATCTGCTAAAAATTTTAGTTCCAAACATATAATTTTTACATCGAATCATATGAAAACCAGTCTTTTTCGTCCGTGCATATTGCCAAGTTGTATTTTAAGGAAGGTCGTCAAATGTTCTCTCTACCGAAAATATTTTTCTGCAAAGAAAATAAATTAAATTAGACATTAATTTAAATACCGATTTTTTTATCTGTAGATAAAATCTTTGGAAATCATGTCATAAATCGTGTTTATTTGCTCTTTGGGAAAATACTTTAAACCTGTTAACTCCCAGTTCCTGTAATAGAATGCTTGACGCGACTACAACAGTCAGCCGGGCAACTCTAGATCATCACAAATATTTGTGCCTTAAATCGATACTTTAATGTACTACAAGGAAAACAGAACCTTTATTTTACCCCTATCTTAAGGCGGATTGTGTAAAAAAAGCCACGACACCACAAAATAAAATCCGGAAATAGGAATAACAGACATAAAAATTACATTCAAACAACAACAATTTGTACAAAAAGTTTCACTTTTTGATTTACCGACTAAAACAATAACAAGGGCCACAATACACAAAAAACAACAAAAAGAACAAAAATAACGAGAATAAACAACAATTCATGAAACAAGATGGCGAGAAGGATAAAAGTTTCCTTGTCATTGTTAACAGGGAAAAAA
>PGFW01019667.1:18452-34578 GCA_003123925.1 Haematobia irritans
ATTAACATTTTTTTTATTTTGGTAGTTTTTTTGTTTGGAAAATTCTCTTTAAATTTTGGTAGTTTATCTAATTACAACATTATTTTTCGAGACTTTATGGACGAGATATTAGAGTTAGGAATGGTTAAGTAGAGCCATTGAAAAAGAAAAACGAGATTACAATTTATACAGCTGAAGACTGTAACATGTTTCGGTTCGGGCGGAATGAACCTTTCACAGCCTTTAGTAAGAAATCTGGCTGGGGGAGATAACTCAATTTTTGGGCTTCATTGCTTAATCCTTTGGAGAAAAAATTTTGGGAAATTTCTCTACAATTTGAATCATTTTTCTTCCACTGTACATTCTTTCATATAAGTTAAAGTCCTTTAATCTTTTTTTTAATTTAGTATTTTTACATAGTAATGCAACACACGAATTTTATTTTCTAGAAGCTTTTGTTTAGATTCACTTAAGTGGTGAACAGTCGAACATGCTTTATTGTTTCTAGTTCAACTTACAAACATTTGACAACTTACGAAACTTGGTTTCAAGGATACAACAACATTTCTAACGCGTACATTTAGTCGTGTTTTTCTTAGTTTTACGACGGGGCTTCATCGTTGCTTAGTTTATTTCATGTTAGCATGATACGAACAGGCCATTGACGTCCAAATGATTATATTAATTTATTACAATTATTTTCGGTTTATAGACAGATAGATTAAGGACATGCTTTTATAGAGCCGATTTGAAAGACGTTGATTGCCTGTTTTCGGTATAGGATATTACATGAAAATATATTTTTTGGTAGTTTATTTTTTTGGATCGAGTGAGCAACCGTGTCTGTAGGCAAATGTGATCGTATTATATGACTATGGACAATTTTTTTGCATGGTTATAGAAATTTCTTCTATCAGAGCTTTGCAGACTAATTGAGCATCGTTTGTATGGGGACTATGTACCTAAAAGTTGTCCTGAAATGGCAAATTTGAATTACCATCCATCTAATTCAATAAATAACTGACAAAAAAATTTCTTGAAGTAAATTACGAAATTAATGATCCAATTTATTTTAGTTGAAGAATGTTTAAATCACAAAAATGATAGTATACTAAAAGTTAATTGAAATTAAATTAAAAAAAGTAAATTGATCTAATAAAAAAATTAATTGATATATTAATTTTTGTAATTGATTTTTTTTTTAATTAAAAATATAGTTGAATCAATTAAATGTTTTAATTGAATATTTTTTAAAATCCTCATTAAGCTTTAATTGTGAAAAATAAATTCATTTGAACTTATTTTCCTGTGTAGTTTTAAAGCAAAGTTTTATTGTATATGTATACTTGTTTCTGGTCGGGAATTAAGCGGATTTCACAGAATAGAACTAAACGGACGGACTGGCTAATAACCAATATTTTAAAGTTGTATACAACGGATTGTAATTTGGTTATATCTATGTGGATGATAATACAAATTTAGCATTTACTTTATTAATAATATGTTGGGCAAATCAGACTATATAAAAACTTTTAAAAAATAAGAAATGATTAATTTCGGAGTGAATGTATCATTGCATCGATGTCATTAAATAATAGATTTCCCATAACATCAAAATACAATATCATATTATAATAATTTATAATTTTATAAGTAGTTTTATTTTTTCTTCATCTCCACATGTTCTCTCTTCATCATTATTACGAATGACGAGCTCTTAAATGAAAATCAATTAAAATTACAATCAAATTAAACGCAACAGATTCATTTGTTGTAATGAACAAACTATTTAATATTAAAATTTTACATATTCGCTTACAATAAAAAAAAAATATTTTCATTTATAATTCCGTTCTCATTGATTCATGACCGTCAATTGATCTCACCAAAAAAAAGGCACCACTAAATTGACATATATGGCTAATGAAGTGATGGACCAGTTTGGCTTTGGGGCATGTTTACTTCATAACGTATACGTTAACCATCGCATGTGAGATAATAAAAAGCAACAATCTCACGTCCTTCCACACGCATATATACATATATGAGTTTATGTTTATGACTTTTTCTGAGTCATTAATAAGTCCACAAGTGTCATTTATGGGTTTATATTAGGACACTATCTCGATATAGTGAAGCTATGATGCTTAAATCGTATTTTTCATTGCACAATACAATTTTTACGATATTTTTGCTCAAAGAAAATAGAGTTTTATTGCATATAAATATAAGCCTTTATATGGGGATACCATTCTAAGATGCCATTGTTGTTAGTGTATGTGTTATGGTAGAGAGGAAAGGAAGTAAGTAAAAAAAAATGTTAACTACTTCCATTTCCTACATATGGTGCAAGAAATATTTTCTAGCTTTTTATCTTTCAATATTTTACAGTTCAAATATGTACTAGAAATACTTTAGGGAAGTGACTAGACTTACAATCGAGTGGAAACAAAGTACATGTGGCTTTTCAATTATAATTTGGTTCTGTTGTTTCTTTTTTTTCTACCACAGCAGAATTTTAGCTTTTACTTCTGTCTATTTCTAACAAACCATAAATTCTTCAAAAATCAAATAATCGTCTTTAAATTTTGTTAACTTTTTATATCTAAAGCGTTCCAAAATAGTATATGTTTTTCAACACTTTATTTTAAACTATATCTAAATTCCGTTTCCGAATTCTAGGAATTAGCTTGCTATATAATTTATCAAGCCAATCTGCATATAATTGTCGTTCTTTTTTTTTTTTTTTTTTTTTTTTTTTTTTTTTTTTTTTTTTTTTTTTTTTTTTTTTTTTTTTTTATTTTTTTTTTTTTTTTTTTTTTATTCATCGACTTTTGGAATTTTTGAACAAGCATTATCAAGCAAATCGGTTCAGATTTAGTTTAAAACTAACATAAATAAGAATCTCCCGAATGAAAGTTCAATTGACATTCTGGATGTGTGTGTGCCAAATTTGGCACAAATCCGTTCCCATTTTAGATATAGCTCCCATAGGTTAGGTCTAGGGTCATCCAGTTATTTCAGGCTCACTTGGCTCCGTTGTTACATCGCAGTGGTAAAAAAATCGTATTTTCAAGTTTTTGATCAAATTTTTGTGGTCAATATGAAAAAATGCTTTTTGTCATCCAAAGAAATGTTTTCTTATTTTGTTTCATTATTTGCAATATTATATATTATGATCTTTTCTATTGGAGACCCTTTTTTATGTGTCGCCATTGACACATTTGGAACGCCGTTCGGACTCGGCTATAAAAAGGTTATGTCAATTTTTGTTTTGCAGAAACTTTGTCAAATTTTTATTTCTGTAATATTTTTTTTTAATTTTTTATTTCTATTAGAAAAATTTTCAAAAATTAATTTCATGTAGAGAAGTTGTTAAAATTTACTTTTATAGAAAATTTGATCAAAATGTTTTCCTATATGAAAATTTGTCAAAATTTTACTTTTTAGGAAATTATTGGTAAATTTTATTTCTATGAATTTGGCAAAGAATTTTATTTCTATGATTTTTTGTCAAAATATGTATTTTTTTTTTTTTTTTTTTTTTTTTTTTTTTTTTTTTTTTTTTTTTTTTTTTTTCTTTTTTTTTTTTTTTATTTTTTTTTTATTTTATTTTTTTTTTGTTTTTTCTATAGAAACTATCTCAAAATTTTATTTTCTATAGAATTTTTTTTAGTTTTTATTTCGTATTAGACAAATTTTAAAAAAATCTTTTAATTTTATAGAGAAAGTTGTCACAAATTTATTTATAGAAAATTGATACATTTATTCCTATTTAAAATTTGTCAATTTTGTTTAATTTTTTTATTTAAGGGAAAATTTATGTTAAAAATTTTATTTCTATAGAGCAAATTTTGTCCAAAATTGGTATTGCTATATTTCTATAGAAACATTTCTCAAAATTTTATTTCTATAGAAACAAAAATTTATTTCTATAGAAAAAATGATAAAACAAAAATTAATTTTTATAGAGAATTGTTGTTCAAAAGTTTAGCTTCTACAGCAAAATTTTGATTACAATTTTATTCTATTTTGAAAATTTTGTCAAAATTTTATATTTATAGTTTTTTTTTTTTTTTTTATTTTTTTTTTTTTTTTTTTTTTTTTTGAAAAGTTATGTTAAAATTTTTATTTATTACTAGATAATTTTTGTCAAATTTTTAATTTAAAATATTTTTTTTTTAATTTTATTTCTATAAAAAATTTTCAAAAAATTTTAATTTTGTAAGAGAAAGTTGTTAAAAATTTACTTCTATTTAGAAAAATTATGATTCAAAATGTTATTCCTATGACGCCCGAAATTTTGTCAAATTGTATTCTTTTTTAGAAAATTATGGTAATATTTTATTTCTATAAAAATTTTATATCTATAAGAAATTTTTGTCAAAATTGTGATTGTTTATTTCTATAGAAACAGTATCTAAATTTTATTTTAAAGAATTTTTTTTTTTTAATTTTTATTTCTATGGAAAAATTTTAAAAATTTTAATTTTATAGAGAAAGTTGTCACAATTTATTCTATACAATAATTTGATCCAAATTATTCTATTGACATATTTTTGTCAAAAATTTTACTTTATAGAAAATTTTGTCAGATATTTTATTTCTATAGAAAATTGTCAAATTGTATATAATTTGTAATAATTTGTATCTATATCTATATGTTTCTAAAATTTTTCTAAAAAAAAAATAATTAAAAAAAAATTTAATTTTATATAGGATGTTTGTTCAAAATTTACTTCTACAGAAAATTTGATAAAAGTTTATTTTTATTGAAAATTTTGTACAAACTTTTTATTCTATAGAAATATTCTTAGACATTTAGCATTTTCTATAAATGGAAACTGAATGTCTGAAACTTAATCGGGCTGCCTTTAACTGGTTCTATAGAAAAGTTATGTCAATTTTCGTTTATGGAAAATTATGTCAAAATTTATTTCGATAGACATTTACAAATTTTTATTTTTGTTAGAAATTGTCAAAATTTTTTATTTTATAGAACTTTTATCATTTTATCTATATATAATTTTTCCAAATTTATTTCTATAAATTTTTTTTTTTTAAATTTACTACTAAAAATTTTTTTCTCAAAATTTATTTTCTATTAGAAATTTATATTGTCTTTAGAAAATTATTGCTTATTTCTTCAGGAAAATTTTGTAAATTTCTTTTTCTATTATGAAATTTTTCTTAAACTATTATAGAAAATGTTCTTAAATCTTATGGTCTATGAACATTCTTAAAATTTTATTTTATTTTGGTCGATCTAAGCATGTTCCGTCCGTCGTCGTTTGTCTGTTTGGAAATCATCGGTAACTTTTCCGAACGAAACAAGCTTCGACTTGAAACTTGGACAAGTAGTTGTTATCGATGTAGGTCGGATGTTATGAAAATGGGCCATTATCGGTCCACTTTTACGTATAAGGCCCAATATAAGGGACCTCAGATTTGGAGCATTTTGGTTGGCTCTAACAGAAGCAATATTTATTCATCCGGCTTGAAAATTTGGGTATATGGTGTTGGTATATGGTCAATGCACTAAAACCATGCAAAAATTGGTCCAATCGGTCTAATTAGTATATAGCCCATAGTAAACCGATCCCCAGATTTGGCTTGCGGAAGCTAAAGAGGAAGAAATTTGCATCCGATACCCGCTGAAATTTGATACATGGTGTTGGTATATGGTCTTACAACACATGCAAAAATTGTCGTTCACAATTCTATTGGCTCAATAATATATATATTTAGCCCCCATTTAAACCAGCTTCTCCGATTTGGCTTGCGGAGCCTCAAACAGAGAAAATTTATCCGAATCGGCTGATTTTGGTTCATGTATGTTGGTATATGTCTCTAACAACACGCATAATTTGGTTCACATCGGTTCATATTTATATTAGCAGCCCATATAAACGCCTCAGATTTGGCTGCGGAGGCTCAAAAGAAGAAGAATTTCAATACGTCGGGCTTTGAATTGGTTACATGGTGTTGGTATATGGTCTTTAACAACACACGAAATTGGGTCAACATCGGTTCATAATTTATATAGCCCCATATAAACCGATCCGTTTTTGCTTGCGGGCTCAAACAGAAGAAAATTTCGATCGATACGGGCTGAAATTGGAATACATGGTGTTAGTATATGATCTTTAACAAGCGGTGTCAGAATTGGTCATTATCCCCCTCCTTCCTTTCCAGTCGATAATTATATTATAGGCCTATAAACATTCTCAGATTTGACCTCGGAGCCTCTTGGAGGAGCAAAAATTTATCCGATCCTCGCTTCAAATTTAGCATGGTTCGCGTTAACAACCATACCAAATTGTCCAATCACACAAAAAATTTGGTCCATATCGGTTATAATTCATGGTTGCCACTAGAGCCAAATTAATCTACCAAAATTTTATTTCTATTAGAAATTTTGTCAAAATATTATTTTATAGAAAATTTTGTCAAGATTTTATTTTTGTAGAAATTTTGTTAAAATTTTCTAACAAAATTACATTCTTTGACAAAATTTCTATTAGAAATAATATTTTTTGACAATTTTCTTATAGAATAAAATTTTGGTAGATTATTTTTGGTCTTAGTGGCAACCATGATTTATGAACCGATTATGGACTCAATTTTTTGTATGTGATGGGTACAATTTTGTATGCGTTGTTTACGCGGACCATGCCTAAATTGAACACGGGGAATCGGATGATTTTTGTCCTCCAGAGGGCATCCGGGGGTCAAATCTTGCGGGAATGTTTTATCATGATGGGCTATATATAATTATGGACGCATATGGGACCAATTCTGCCCGCGCTCTCTCGGTTAAAGATCAATATACTACACCATGTTCCAAATTCGCGCGTATACGGTATTGAAATTTTTTTCTGTTTTGAGGGGTCGCAAGCAATAATCTTGGGATTCGGTTTATATGGGGGCTATATATATTATGATACGATGTGGACAATTTTCGTGTCGGTTGTTGAGACACATATTACAAACCATGTAACCAAATTCAGCCGATTCGGATTTGAATTTATCTTTTTTGGAGGTCGCGCAAGCCAATTGGGGAACGGTTTATTGGGGCTAGTATATAATTATTGAACTCGATGTTGAAACAATTTATGCGTGTGTTGTTAGAGGATTATAACACTCATGAACACATTTCAGCCAGGATCGGAATTTGAAATTTTCTTTGTTTGAGGCCTCCGCAAGACAAATCTAGGGATCGGTTTTAATATGAGGGGCAGCTATATATAATTATGGACTCGATTGTGAACCAATTTTTGCATGGTATGTTAGAGACCATATACCAACACATGTATCAATTTCAAGCGGATCGGTATGAATTTGTTTTATTTTTAGGCCTCCGCAAGCCAAATTCTGGGGATCGGTTTATATGGGGTATATATAATTATGGACCGATTGGTGGCCGATTTTTTCATGGTTGTTAGAGACTCATATACCATACCATTTACCAAATTTTCAGCCGGTATGATATGTAAATATACGTTTGTTAGGCTCACAAGCAATCTGAGGTCCTTTTATGGGGGTTATAGTAAAAGTAGGACCGTTATTGGCCATTTTCTACCATCGACCTCATCGATAACACTACTTTGATGCCAAGTTCAAGTGGTAGTTGTTTGTTCGGAAAGTTAGCGTATTTCAACAGACAACGGACGGACGGACACGGACATGCTTAGATCGACTAAAAATAAATAAAATTTTTAAGAAAATGTTTCATACGACATAAGATTTTAAGAAATTAGTTCTTATATAGTTTAAGAATTTTTCTATAGAAAAAAATTTGACAAAATTTTCTGAAGAAATAATGCAAATTTTTAAAGAAATAAAATTTTTATAAGAATAACATTTGAGAAAAATTTATTTAGTAGTAATTTTAAAAAAAAAAATTAGTATGAAATAAATTTGGAAAAATTTATTATAGGATAAAATGATAAATGTTTATAGAATTAAAATTTTGAAAATTTTGCTACAAATAAATTGGTTTAAAATGTTTATCGAAATAAAAATTTTGGAATAATTTTCTAGGAAGCGAAAACTTGCAAACTTTTTCTTAGGAAGCAGGTTAAGTGGGGGCCGATTTAAGTTTCAGACTATTCCAGTCCATTGTGATAGAAATTGTAATGTCTTAGAATTTTCTATAGAAGTTAAAAAGTTTTGACAAAATTTCAATAGAATTTAACATTGTGGATCAAATTTTCTGTTAGAAGTAAATTTTTGACAACTTCTATATAAATTAAATTTTTTTTTTAATTATTTTTTTTTTTTAGAAAAAATTTTTGAGAAACATATATAATATACAATTATTACAATTATATACAATTTGAAAATTTTCTATAGAAAATAAATTCTGACAAAATTTTCTATAGTAAGTTAAAATTTTTGACAAAATTTGTCATAGGAATAAAATTTGTTTTATCAATTTTTTGTATAAGAAGTAAATTTGTGACAACATTTCTCTATAAAATTAAAATTTTTAAATTTTTTCTATAGAAAAAAATTTAAAAAAAAAAAAATTCTTTTTAAATAAATTTTGGATATGTTTCTATAGAATAAAAACTACAATTTTTTTGATCAAAAATTTTATAGATATAAAATTTTTATAGAAATAACTATTACCATATTTTTCTAAAGAAGGTAAAATTTAGACAAAATTTTCAATAGTAATAACTTTTTTTGATCAAATTTTTATAGAAGTAAATTTTAAAACTTTCTCTACAAAATTAAATTTTTTGAAAATTTTTATTAGATAATTATAAAATTAAAAAAAAAATTATTTTAAATAAATTTTGACAAAATTTTCTGTATAATATAAATTGTTAACATACTTTCTATAATATAAAATTTTGAAAAATTTTCAATAGATAATAAATTTGTAATAAATTTGCTGTTAGAAGTTAAATTTTTGAAAATTTCTCTTAAAATTATTTTGTTTTTATTTTCTATTAGAAATTAAATTTTTGTTTTATAGGAAATAAAATTTTGAGAATGTTTCTAGTAGAAATATGCAATAACAATTTTGAAAAATTTTTCTATAGAAATAAAATTTTACATAATTTTTTTAGAAGTAAAAAATATTTTAACTAAATGATGACAAATTTTTAATAGGAATAAATTTGTGATAATTTTCTATGAAGGTAATTGGTGTGACAACTTTTTTCTATAAAATTAAAATTTTTTTAATTTTTCTATAGAAATAAAAACTGAAAAAATTCTTATAGAAATAAATTTTGAGATAGAGTTTCTATGAAATACAAATTACCAATTTTGACAAAATTCTTATAGAAATTAAAATTTTTGCCAAAATTTTTCTATAGAAATAAAAATTTTACGCATAATTTTCCTAAAGAAGTAATTTTGACAATTTTCAATGGAATAAATTTTGATAATTTTCTATAAAGGTAGATTTTTAACAATTTCTTTACGAATTAAATTTTTTTGAAATTTTTTCCTATAGGAAATAAAATATTAAAAAAAAAATTTTACAAAATAAAATTTTGACAAAGTTTTCTGCAGAAACAAAATTGTGAAATTAATTTTCAATAAAAGTTAAATTTTAAATAGAAATTTAAAATTGTAATCAAATTTTGCGTATAGTAAGTTAAATTTTTTGGCAAATTCTTTATAATTAATTTTTGTTTTTTAAATTTTCTTTCATTGAAATATTTTTATTTCTTATAGAAATTACCCAATTTTGTATAATATGTTTATATAGAAATTTGCAATACAATTTTTGACCAAAAATTTTTATAGAAATAAATTTTAACTAATTTTTCTTTAGAAGTAAAAAAATTTAACAAAATTTTTTTAGTAGAATTAAAATTTTTTTTTAATCTTTCTTTAAGAAATACATTTTTGGCAATTTTAATAGAAAAAAAATTTTGACAAAAATTTTTTAGAAATTTAATTTAACAAATTTCTTTAGAAGTAAAAAATGTTAACAATTTTTATTATTTTTGTTTAAATTTTATTTCTTATAGAAATTTTGCAAAAATTTATTTCTATAGAATAGATTAAAAAATGTTTTAGTCATTTTTTTAATTTCTATTGAAATAAATTTGCAAAATATATCTTATAGAAATAATTTTTGCAAATTTTCTGATGAAATAAATTTTAGACAAAATTTTCTTAGAAATAAATCTTTAAACAAATTTTCTACAGAAGATAAAAATTTTGACGAAATCTTTCTATAGAAATAAATTTTTCGCACAATTTTCTTTAAGAAATAAAATTTTGCCAAATTTTCTATAGAATAAATTTTAAAAAAATTTTATACAGAAGTTAAAATTTTGACAAATTTTGTATAAAGTAAATTATAAAATATTTGAAATTCTATAGAAGTAATTTTTGACAACTTTCTCTACGAAATTAAGAATTTTTTTGGAAATTTTTTTATATTAGAATGAAAAAAATAAAAAAAATTTACAGAAATTAAATTTTAACAAATTTTCTGTAGAGAAAAAATTTTAACGTAAATTTTTCTATAAAAGTAAATTTTGACAAAATTTATCATAGAAATAAAATTGTATCAAATTTGCATATAAAGTAAACTTTTAAGCATTCTTATAATTTTTTTTTTTAATTTTTTCTGTAGAAATAAATTTTTTATTTCCTATAGAAATACAATTTTGAGAAATGTTTTCTATAGAAATTATAGCAATCAAGGTTTGAAAAAAATTTTCTTATAGAATATAATTTTTTAAAATTTTCTTTAAGTTAAAAAAAATTGAAAAAGCGTTTCTATAGAAATAAATTTGACAGAATTTACTATAGAGCGTAACAGTTTTGAGAAAATTTATATACAATAAAGTTTAAATGTGTCGAAGGGCGACATATGGTTACGGTTAGGTTGGTGGCAGCCGATGTATAGGTCAACTTTTAGGACTGTTCAGTCCATTGTGATACCAATTGGTGGAACTTCTCCTTATCATGAGTGCTAGCCCGATTCCAATGTTAGTCAATGGAACAAGGGACTCTTTTTATAGCCGAGGTCGAACGCTCGTTCAATGTGTCAATTGGCGACAATAAAAGGGTCCTCCAATTAGAAAAGATCTAATATGATAATTATTGCAAATAATGAAAAAAATAGAAAACATTTTTTTGGCATGACAAAAGATTTTTTTCATATTGACCACAAAAATTTATCAAAAACTTGAAAATACGATTTTTTTACCCTTGCGATGTAACAACGGAGCCAAGTGAGCTGAAATTTACTGCGATGCCTGAACTAACTATGGGAGTATATCTAATGGGAACGGATTATGCTGCAAATTTGCGCAACCCAATTCCATGAATGTAATTGACTTTTAATTTCGGGGGATTTTATAATATGTTATTTTTTAATTAAATCTGAACGATTTGCTTTTATACATTGTTCAAAATTCATAGAAGACGGATTGATAATTACGACATTATGACAGATTGGTGAATAAATATATATTGGCAAGATATGTTAATCGGCGGATTTTGATTAGATTTTAAAATAAAGTTTTAAGAAACATATACTATTTTGGAACGCTTTTTCAGTATAAAAGTTTAACAAATTTAAGACGAACTTTTTGATTTTGAGAAGTTTATGGATTTGGTTAGAATAGTACAGAATGGTAAAGCTAAAATTCCTCTTGTTGGTAAAAAAAGAACAATAACAGACCAAATTTTTTCTTAGATAAAAGAAATGTATTTTGTTTTACTGATTTGATAGATTAGAGCTTCCCTAAGTATTTCTAGTATCATTATTGAGTGAAATTGAAAACGATAAAAAGCTAGAAAATATTTTTTGACATATGTAGGAATGAGAGTTAGTTTATATTTTTTTTTACTTACTTCCTTTCTCTTCGCATAACATCAATTAACAAACAATGGCTCTTTAGATGTATCCATAGTAAAGCTTTATATTTATATTGAATAAGATCTCTATTTTCTTTTGAGCAAAGATATCGTAAATTGTAGCTACGAAAATAACACATTGTGATGATGAAATACGATTTTAAGCTCATAGCTTCAATATACTCAGAGAATGTGTCTCATATAAACCCTAAATGAACTTTGTTAGGGGACTTATTTAATGAGCTCAGGAAAAATTCATAAATATTTAACTATATTGTATATGCGACTTGGGGAGCGAAAGAGTTGATGTGTGCTTTTGATTTCATCTTCAATTGTCGATGGTTAAAGTATAAGTTATTGAGAGTATAACATGTACCCCAAAGCCCAAACTGTCCATCATCATTACGCATAATGGTCATTTTAGTGGTCGGCTTTTTTGGGAGATCAATTGACGGTTTATGAATCATGAGAACGGATTAAATGAAAATTATTTTTTTTTTTTTAGTATGGCAATATGTCAAAATTTAATATTTAAATTTAGTTTGTTATTTCAACAGATGAATCTGTCGTTTTAATTTGATATGTATTTTAATTATTTGCATTTAGAGCTCGTCTTCGATAATGATGAGGAGAACATGTGGAGATTGAAAAAATAACAGCTTTTATAAATTATAATTATTATATTTATGGAATATTTTTGATGTATGGGCGAAATTATTATTATGAATTCGTGCTATGATAGAATCACCCGAAATTATAATTTTTATTTTTTATAATAGATTTTTTTATAGCTTGATTGCAACATATTATCATAATTAAAGTTAAATTGGACTATTTTTTATATCCGTGACACATAGGATAAACCAATGTATCAATTCCGTTTGTAACATTTAAATATTGGTTATTTAGCATGTCGCCGTTCGTTTTCTGTTTGAAATCACGCTATTTTCGACCGAAACAAAGCTATAAGTATACTTAAACTTTGACTAAAAACTACACAGAAAATAGTTACATTGTGAACTTTTTTCCAATTTAAGTCTTTATTGAGATTTAAAAAAATATTCAATTAACATTTAATTTTGATTTCAACGTATTTTTTTAATTAAATTAAAAAATCAATTTACAAAAATTAATAGTAATCATTTAATTTTTTTTATTAGATCAATTTACTTTTTAAATTGATTTTCAATTAATTTTTTAGTTTATATCTTTTTGGATTTAAGGACATATTCATATTAAAAAATATATTGGATCAATTAATTCGTAATTTATTAGAATTTTTTGGTCTGTTATTATTGATGTGATGGATGAAAAATCGTATTGAATTGACATTTAGACAACTTTTAGGTACATAGTCCCCATACAAACCGATGCCTCAGATTTTGTTCATTATGCAAAGTCTCTTGATAGAAGGAAATTTTATTAACATGCAAAAAAATGGTCCATATCGGTTCATGATTATAATTAATTATGCCTTACAGACACGGTTGTCATCGATCTCCAAAAAATAACTACCAAAATTATATTTATGTTAGCCTGATACCGAAAACAGGCAATTACGTCTTTTCAATGGGCGCTCTTTACCATTGTTCTTATTATCTGTCTATAAAGCTCGAAAAAATAATTGTAATTAATTAGATATAATTGCATTTGGAGTCAATTGCTGTTGGTATAGGTTAACTGAATATTATAAGTTAGCCGTCGTAAAACTTAGGGAAAAACACGACTATGTAGCGTTAGAATTGTTGTTGTTTGGAACCAGTTCTGTAAGTTTGTCAATGTTGTAGATTGACTGTTAGAAAACAATAAGCATTGTTCGAATGTTCCACTTTAAGGTGAATTCTACAATTACTTTTCTAAAAATAAATTTGTGTTGTTTGCATTATATGTAACAAACGAAATAAAAAAGATTAAAGGACTTTGTACTTATTATGAAAAGTGTGTACAGTGGGAGAAAAGATGATTTCAATTTGTAAAGAGTGAAAATTTCCAAATGTTTTTCATAAGGATTAAGCATGAAGGGACCAAAATTGGTTATCTCTCCAGCAGATCTATACTAAAGGCTGTGGAAAGGCTTCATTCGGCCCGAACCGAAACGATGTACGTTCAGGTGTGTATTTAGATTTGTTATCTTTGGCGTTTTTCTTTTTCAATGGGCTCTATTTAACATGTTACTTAATTATTATTCGTCTAAGCTCGAAAAATATTGTCGTGTAATTAGTAAACTACCAAATTTAAAAGAGATTTTTTACCAAACAAAAAACTACCAAATAAAAATGTCTATTCCTAGAAAAATTTTTTCCAATAATAGAAAATTTTGTCAAATATGTATTTTTCTAAAGAAGAATTTGTCAAAATTTTATTTCCTAGAAAGGAAATTTTGGTCAAATTTCTATTCTAGGTGAAAATTTTTTTCGAAATTTTATTCTATTTAAAAAATTTTTTAAATTGTACACTTACACAAAATATTATATTTCTATAAATAATGATGTCTAACATTTTATTTCTATAGAAAAATTTTTCTGAATTTTTATTTTCTTTGGAATTTTTCTCAAATTTTTATTGTATTATAGAAAGTTTTGTACATTTTATATTCCTAGAGGAAAATTTTTTTTAAAATTTTTTCCTAGAGTAATATTTATCAATATTTTATTTCCTAAGAAAAATTTGTCAAAATTGTAATTTTTACTACATAACATTTTTGTCAAAATATTTATTTCCATAAAAAAATTTTGTCAAAATTTTATTTCTTATACAGGCATAGACCGTTGCCCAGTCTTTTCTCTGGTTCTTGTCCCCAAAATTATGATTTTTTCGTTCCCAATAAATCCCATTTAAATTATAAATTCTCAGCAAAAAATCCTAATACATTTTTCAATGTACAAATCAGTAAATAATTTAAAAATTAAATTTTGTCACATGTAGCAGCCGCATAAATCAATGATTTTCGAACACAAACAAGAGGCTGGTGATATTTTAAATATTAAGTAGTAAAGATTGGCGTGGTGTTATAATTTGAAAAGTTAGTTAGAATTCTACCAGTCCGTTAGTAGATTTGATAGATTTTTATGTTTTGGAAGATTTTTGCACAGAGGTGTTTTCAAATTTCTATAGAAATAAAATTTCACAATTCCCTTATAGAATAAAAGTTTTACAAAATTTTTTCTAAGAATAAAATTTTGACAAAAATTTTCTATAAGAAAAAATGAATGATGATTCTATAGATATAAATGGTGACAAAATGTTCTATAGGAAATAAATTTGAAATTTATCTTATATAAAAATAACAATTTTTGACAAAATTTACTATAAAATAAAATTTTGACAACTTTTCTAGTATTAAAATAAAATTTTCGTTAAAAAGATCAACCGATTTTCGAGAAAATCCCAAATGATTGGAATTTCCCACCAAACCCAAGTTCCCACTTAGATTCGTTCCCATTCAGGAAAATTAACCATTTGGGAAAAGCCCCATTACTGGACACTGTTTTTTATAGAAAATTTGTCATTTTATTTCAATAGGCAATTTTTGGTCAAAAGTTTTATTTTTTCTATTTGAAATTTTGTTAATTTTTCTATAGAAAGTTTTTGGAAAATCCCCAAATACTGGCACAAGTTTCGTATAGAAAATTTTTGTTACAAATCTTATTTCATTAGGAAATTTGGTCAAAAGTTTTATATCCATAGAGTTTTTCAAAATTTTATTTCTATTAGACAATTTTTGTGAAATTTATATTTTACAGGAAATTTTTGTATTTTTTTCCCATAGAAATTTTAGTTCAAAAATTTTATTCCAAAAAAAAATTGTCAGATTTATTTCTACAGAAAATTTTTGTAAAAAATTGTATCATACAGAAATTTTGTTCAAAATTTTTAATTGCGCATATAAAAAAAAAATTTTTTCTCATTATTTTTTCCTAGAGAAAAAAGTTGTCAAGATTTTTTCTCTATGAGAAAAATGGCATGACTGTCAAATTTATTTCCTAGAGAAATTTTTGTCAAAATTGTACACTATGCTATAAAATGATTGTCAAAATTTTATTGCTTAAGAAAAAGTATTAACTTCTATAGAAATTTTTGTAATTTTATTTTCTTAGAAGGTTTTTGTCCAAAATTTTTATTTCAAAAAAAAAAATTGTCAACATTTTATTCGTAGAGAATTTTGTAAAAATTTGTATTATAATACCCCAGAAAATTTTTCTCAATATTTTATTCCTAGAGAAAAATTTGTCAATTTTTTCCTAAAGAGAAAAATTTGTTCAAACTTTTATTTCCTACAGAAATTTTTTCAATTTGTTTACAACTT
>PGFW01019668.1:14323-24421 GCA_003123925.1 Haematobia irritans
TGAATGATTTCTAATTTGAGTTTATTTCAGTATTTCTAATATTTCTTTCACAGAAATAAATATTTTTTGTCATCAATCACGAAATTAATTGATCCAATTAATTTTTAAATGAAAAGTCTTCAATTACAGAAATGAGGGTCTCAATCACCAAAGTCCATTGAAAATCTTGATATTTGTGGTATTTGCAATTTTTCGGTTTTGTGATTATTGCTAGCTTATTATTGTGAATAATTGTCTAGAATTATTAACCTTTAGATAATCTATTGTGGATGATTTCTAGTTGAATTATGTAAGAAACTAATATTTGTAATATCTATTTTTTTATTAAACCAATTAATTTTTAATTGAAATTTCATCAATCAAATTTAAAATTTCTTTGAAAAAATTCCTTAAAAAAATCGAATAATTTTCCTCAATGTATTTTGAGATAAACAAAATTTTACTTCCAATCGTGCGTCTCAACTAACTAGGTATATGTGGCAAATTACCATTTGCATTAAGTTTGGAATAGAGTAGGGACCTACTGATCACTGGAGTATGTTTGTAATACATGTTGCACGTTTGTTTGGCCAAGTAAATATTAACAAAAGAAAAATAATGCTCAAAACCAAATGCCATGCGAAACAAAAGACCAGAGAGTTTGGTTTACCTAAATGACTCCGATGAAGAGATTTTGCAACAGGTTCCACTTCGGAGCAAAAACTACTACTACTTATTTTGTTTTAGCAAATTTTCCCTATTAGAAAATAGGAATTTTGACCAAAATTTTCTATAGAAATATAATTTGACAAAATTTTCTATAGAAATAAAAATTTTTGCACAAATAATTTCTTTATAGAAATAAAATGCGTGGACAAAAATTTTCTATAGAAAATAAAATTGTTTGACAAATTCTCCCATTTTAGAAATAAAATTTTGACAAAATTTCCTATTAGTAATTAAAATTTGGACAAAATTTTCTATAGAAATAGAAATTTTCTATAGAAATAAACATTTTGACAAAATTTTTCTACAGAAAATAAAATTTTGACAAAATTTTTTCTATAGAAATAAATTTTTTCTATAGAAAATAAAATTGTTGACAAAATTTTCTATAGAAATAAAATTGTTGACAAATTTTCTATAGAAATAAAATTTTGACAAATGTTCTTATAGAAATAAAATTTTTGACAAAAATTTTTCTTATAGAAAAAAATTTGCACAAAATTTTCTATTGAATATAAAAATTTTGACAAAATTTTCTGTAGCAAATAAAATTTTTGACAAAATTTTCTACAGAAATAAAATTTGTGACAAAAATTTCGATAGAAATAAAATTTTGACAAAATTTTCTATTAGAAATAAAATTTTGACAAAATTTCGAAGAAATAAAATTTTTGCGTTAGATTTTTTTTTTTTTGTTTTGGCTCGAGTGGCAACCATGATTATGAACCGATTATGGACCAATTTTTGTGGTTGATTAGGGGATTGGCTATAATTAAAAAATAAAAATAAAAACAAAAAAAATTAAAAAAAAAAAAAAAAAAAAAAAAATAAATAAAAATCTATAGACCGAAAGTATATATCTTTTGGCATGGTTGTTAGCGGCCATATTACTAACACCACGCCTACCCTAAATTTCAACCCTCGGGCCTTTCAATATAATTTGCCTGTCCTCCAAGAGGTTCCCTGAGGTCAAATCTTGGCGGTTCGATTTATATGGGCGGCCTATTATATTAATTATGGACCGATATTGAACTAGTTGCGTGGTTGTTTAGAGGACCATATTACTAAGACCACCGTTTACCAAATTTCAACGGGTATGTGATTAGGTGATTTCAACAGACGGGACGGACGGACATGCTTAGATCGACCCGAGAATTTCACACGACAGAATATATACTTTATGGGGTATTTAGACCAATATTTCCGTGTGTACAAACGGAATGACAAGATAATATACTTCTCATCCCATATGGTGGCTGAAGGATATTAAAAATTGTAAAAGGACACACAACACATTTTTTTATTTCAAACACGAAATTAATTGATGCAATTAGTTATTTAATTAAAATATCTTCATCACAGAACAGTGATAGTATTAATCACCAAAGTCACATTAATAAATTAATTGATCCAATTACAAAATTCATTAATACAACTTATTCTCAGTGATTGATTTTCAATAAAAAAAATTGGTTGAATATTAAAATTTTTAATGCAGCAGTTTTAAACCTTCAATTGAATAACCTTTAATTTGGAAAAATGTCCATGATAGTTTTTCCTTGGCGAAATAATATTAATATTTTGTCATCTTCTTTGTTCCAAATTATTCTGTAGACTTAAATTTCTGGATAATTTTCCATGTCTGCTTACAGTTGAAGACCTTAACTCTTAACAATGAGGAAACCATTTTTTTTATATTTATTTATATTTTTGAAAGGATAGAATCTTTACATGCAAATGTTTTAGTGACTTATTACTATTGATTGCTCTGTTAAAGATCCATATTCCTATATTAGAGTAAGCTCCTTGATATTTAAAAAGCAATAAAAGGGGTTTCCGATTAAACAATTAATAATTTAAATGACCTTTCGTTCATATCAAAAAATACATCGACCATTTAGAAAAATATTCTTAATCAACGTTCACAATGGCTAAAGTAAACAATAATAAGTTGAAGGCAAATCTATGGCCAAATTTCAAGTCATTTAAACGATTAATATGGGAGTTACAACACTATGTACAACAAAGTTTGAATTTATGTTTTTTAAAAAAATTTTTTTTTCAATAATTTCCAGTTTCGATTTACTGATCACAAATGTGAGCAGAGATTTACACAAAAAAAAATTTAAAGCTTCTATATATTGTAAGGCTTTTAAAGTTAAATTAATAAAACAAAGGTTATACCATAATAAAATAAAATAAAAAAAAAACTAACATCAGATTATAATTAAAATTAATGTTTTGTAGGTTTCAACTAAATAAATTATATCAATTAATTAGAATGGAATTTCAATTAACTTAACACAAAAAAATGTTTTCTGAATTGAATCACGAAACTTTAATTGTTCCAACTTAATTTTTTAACCCTGTGGGGTGAAGCAATTTTTTTGGCTGCTATCTCCCCGATCGCTCAATCGCGTATCAAAGCATACGCTAGAATGCTAATCTATTTAAAAAATGATCTATTTAAGTTATTTTTGTTACTTAATAAGCTAATAAACTTGTTTTTGCTATTTATTCTTGATATAAATGGCGGTTTTTTATATAAGTCGCCTCCCAGGGCGAAGTTTAGCATTATTAGCGTTAAATTATGGTATTTAGCATTCAAGGGTTAATTGAAATCTCAACACCGAAAAATCGAGTAGTTATCCATCACATTGGGCATAAACAATTTTTGATTAAAAAAAAAATCTAACTTGATTTGGTTTTTTGAAAATTTAACATGAATTTTTATTGAGCCAATTAAAAATTTAATTGATGTTGATGCAAAACTCTCTATTAATTTTTTAATTAAATCTCTTTTGAACTAAACCTTTTTTAAAATTACTCTGATTATTACTTTGTCTGTTTTTTAGCTTTGATTAAAAATTGATTGCTTTGAAATAAATTTTTATTTTTAAAACTTTAAAAACTTGCCCATTACTTTTTTAAACTCGACTTAGTATTTTCCGAATTTGCATTCAAAGTTAATGGTATTCAATTAATTTTTAATAAAATCTTAAAAAAAAATTCCAATCAATGACTTAATTACTTGAATGCTTCTATCTTTGATTTTTAAAAAATAATTGTATCATTTAATTTTATTATTGAAAAATTTTGCAATCTTTCAATGAACTTTTTTAATTGGAAATATTTTTTCTGCACAAAAATAAAATTTCTTTGCATTCAATCACGGAAATTAATTGATACAATTAAATTTTTAATTGAATGTCTTTCAATCGACAGAACTGATAGAGCTATCAATAAAAAAATTATACACTATTAATTTGGCTGCGCGTCCCTGTGATGTCGTTTGTATTTCAATTAAAAAAATTTGTTGATCTTCAATTAATTTTTAATTGAATTTTTTTCAAATGCAATTAAGATTTAATTGCGAAATATTTTGTTGATATTTTTCTGTATAGAACAAAAAAAAAAACAGGTATAAACAAAAAAAAAAGAATACAATAAAAATAAATGATTAATATGTCAATTCATTAAATTATATTATTTTTAATATTTATATTCAAAAAATCTAGAATATGAATTCTTTCGATTTTATCACATTTTTTCTGTAAGGAACTATTTTATTTCAAATGTTAAGATCAATAATATTACGGTAACAAACGTTTCTTAATTATAATGATGCTACGGAGAGAAAGGAATATGATCACCCCAAACAAGTTTCAAGAGCAAAATATTATTTTTGGATGGTGACCATGTAACATGTTTCTCGCAAAAATGTTGTTTTCTCGCCAAACATAACATGCTCGCCGAAAACAGAATAATAATTTCCGAGAAAATAACATGGTTGCGACAGACATGTTATATGGTCACCATCCAAAAATAACATTTGCTCTTGAAAACATATTTGGTGATTCATATTCTCTTCTCTGGGTTTGTGGTATCAACTACAATTATATAGGGACAAGAATTTAAGAAATTATTAATTACAATAACACAACAATATTTGTTTGTGGAACAAATAAACACCTAATTGACATCTAAGAAATACAAGGCATCAGTAGCGATCTTGTTAGGGAATACAATACATTAAGTCTGTAATCGATTTAAGTCTGAACTTTGAATTGTCAGATTATATAAATGGAGTTTAAAGTCTAAGTCTAGGCCGAATATAGAGCAAAATGAAAGTTCAATGAAGCCAAAGATTGGCACGGAGGCCAACAATTATTAAAGTTGATGAATAGTTTACACTCGATTAAGACAATCTTCTATACACAGATATCTTTTCTTAAAATTTCTTATATGCATTGCGCATTTTCTTATTTTTATATTCTGAGAATCTAATCGCTGATGAATATCAGAGACTATGGCATTTGCTGCTTAAATACGTCATACAATGACAATGGCACATTTGGCTGAACTCCGTTGAGAAAACTATAGACTACAAAACCTCCCTTGCTAATTATTGAATTTGCTTCAAGGTTTAATTCAACAAACAGGAACGATTTGTATAATTAAATACAAAATAAAAAAACAATATATTATATTTTATATATAAAATAAAAAGCGTTATTGATTCTAATCCTCTAATCCTGTTTTTAAGGAGTTTTCAGAAATTCCTCCCAATAACCTTATAGAATTGACAATAATGCTAAAACGCATACAACATGGGATGACTCTTTCAACGGAATGTATTTTTGAATGATGCTTCCTTACGTTGAATTATTTAAATAATATTCCTTTTTTTAAATATCAACTTTTCGCCAATTAGGAAGTTAAAGTCTGTGAGGTTCATCCTGCATGAAAAAAACAGCAAAAAAGATTCCAAATTCAAAACTTTCTTTTTCATGTAACAATTAGTTAAATAGAATTATTTTTATCTTTAATTTCATTTTTGGTGTAGATATTTTTTTGCTTCTAATGGCTCGAAAACAAATAATCAAAAGTCATGAGAATAAAATTAAAATCTTTGGCACTGCATCAGAGATTTTTTTTTCAGTGCTTCAAGTCGCGGCATACATGAACCCTAATTGTAAACATTCACCCATTTAGTTTTGTTTCTTTCTAGGGTAAGATTGAATTTGTATGTCTTCTAACAATCTTGTTTCCAACACTAAATGCTTCGACATTCTCCTAAAATGTCAATGAACTTTGCTGATTCTCATTAAAGAACAAATAAAAAACACTTTCATTAATTCTTGTGATAAAATTAGCATTTGGATGGTATGGTAAACGTGATCAACAAAGTGAAAGAAAATATTATTCATTATTCAAAAATAACTAGTTAAAGTCAAAAAACATTAAAAAAAATCAAAATTCAATAGATATTGTTTTTTTTGTAACTGACCATTAGTTAATTAAAAAGAACCATAAAATATTGTAATTATAAAATGTTCTTTGGAAATTTTTTAATATTACAAAAAAAAAAAAAAAAACTTTTTAAAATTTTAATTTTTATTATTCAAAAAATTACACCACCCCCATGTGGCTACAAGTTGGAAACTTTTTCCCAGATTCATGGATATATCCCTCTTCTAGTCTTGTTGCATTGATTCTATGGTATCTTCACAACTGTTCTTTCAATAGCCCAGCAAAATTTGCGAAGCTTATTCCAAAGACACAACTTTTAAAAAAAGCACTTCGATAAAAATGTCCACCCAAAGATGTTCTCATTTATAATTTACACAGGAAGTTATGCTTAATTAAATTTTTAAGAAAACTCACGTTTTTCATATTTTTAATGGCGGTACCTTCTCCTCTTTACCTCTCTCTCCTCCTCCTTTTTTTGTTTTTGTTCCAACTAATTAAACTTACTTTAAACTTAAATCTTTGTTGTACAAAAATCCAAATCCCTTTCTAAAAAAAAAAATGGCGAATTTTTGAAAATCTCTTTGAGGTCAAAAGATTCAGCACAAGCGTTAGAATGCATTACAAATCAAAAAAAAAATTATAAAAATTATTTATGTATCACAAACATTTTGAATTCACATTCAAAATACTGAATTCGGATCACACTTTAAGAAGTGATGCAAATTTAATGCAACGGCTTTTGAAATGGTGGACATCCGTCCTATGACAAGCCCATGTTAAATTCATCGTTTCTGCGCCAAATTTGCACTACTTCCCCGGATCCAAAACAGGAACATTTTCACTACTTTTTTGCGACGTTTTTTATACCTTCCCACCCATAGGCATGGGGGATATATAACATTTAGTCATTCCGTTTGTAACATTATCGAAAAATATTGCTATAAGACCCATAAAGTATATATCATTCTTGGGTCGTTGGTGAAATTCTGAGTCGATCTAAGCATGTCCGTCCGTCCGTCTGTTGAAATCATGCCTAACATCTGCAATGAAACAAGCTATCGACTAAACTTGATAAGTAGTTCGTTATTTTGATGTAGGCTCAGAGTGTATTGTGCAAATGGGCCATATCAGACCCACACAAATTTCATCCGATCCGGTTAGAAATTGGTAACGTGGGTTAGGTATAGGGTTCCCCTGGATTTGGGTTTGCGGGAGCCTCTTTTAGGAGCCAAAATTATTCGATTACGCGTTGGAATTTGGTACGTAGCGTGTTTACTTTTATAGCCCTTACGAACCGTGCAAAAATTTGTCCTATCGGTCCATAATTATATATAGCCCCCATAAAACCGATCCCCAGATTGAAACTCCGGAGCCTCTTGGTAAGAGCAAATTTTCATTCGATCCGCGTCCCGAAATTTAGCTACGTTGGTGTTAGTATATTGTCTTCTAACAATCATTGCAAAAATTGGTCCCATATCGGTGCCATACTTATATATAGGCCCCCATATAAACCGATCCCTAATATGACTCCGAGCATCTTGGAGGGAGGCGGGGGGGCCGCGGGGGGGGGCCCCCCAAAAAACTTCATCTGATCCGCCGTCGTTGAAATTTTGAGCTACGTGGTGTTAGTATAGGGTCCCCTGGATTTGGGTTGCGGAGCATCTTTTAAGGAAGCAAAAATTGCATTCGATACGGCCGTTGGAATTTGGTACGTTGGTTGTTACTTTATTAGTCCCTACGAAACCGTGGCAAAATTGGTCCATATCGGTCCTAATTATTATATAAGCCCCCATATAAACCGATCCCCAGATTTGAACTCCGCGAGCTCTTGAAGAGCAAATTTCATCCGATCCGCGGTCGGAATTGAGTACGTTGGTGTTAGTTATATTGTCTCTACAATCATGCGCAAAAATTGCGTCCATATTTCGCCGTCCATAATTATATATAGCCCCCGTATAAACCGATCCCAATTTTGAACTTCCGAAGCCTCTTGGAAGAGGCAATTTCATCCGATCTGCGTTCGAAGTTTGGTACGTGTGTTAGTAATATGCGTCTCTAACAACCATGCAAAAATTGGTTCCATATCGGTTCCATAATTATTATATAGCCCCCATATAAACCGATCCCCAGATTTGAAACTCCCGAGCCTCGTTGGCAGGAGGCCAAAATTCATCCGCGACCCGGTTGAAATTTGGTACGTGGTGTTAGTATAGTTCTCTAAACAACCATGCAAAATATTGGTCCATATTAGGGTCCATATTTATATATAGGCCCCCATTATAACCGATACCCTGATTTGACCTACGGAGCCTATTAGAGGAGCAAAAATTCATCCGATCTGACTTGAAATTTGCTATTGTTCGTCGTAGTTTATAGTCCCTAAGAACCATTGCCAAAAATTGGTCCATATCGGTCCAATAATCTTATATAAGCCCCATAATAAACGATCCCCAATTGGAACTCCGGTAGCCTCTTGGTAGCAGCAAAAATTCATCCGATCTGCATTGAAATTTAGTACGTGGTGTTTTTAGTATATGGTCTCTAACAACCATGCAAAAAATTGGCCCATATCAGTCCATAATTATATATAGCCCCCATATAAACGATCCCCAGATTTGAACTCCGGAAAGTCTCTTGGAAGAGCAAAAGTCATCCCATTGGTTGAAATTTGGTACATTGCGCTAGTATACTGGCTTGCTAACAGCCATGCGAAAAAATTTGTCCATATCGGTCTATAGTTATATATAGCGGATCGCCAATCACACAAAAAAATTGGTGCATATCGCGCCAAAAATAATACCAAAATTTTATTTCTCATAGAAAATTTTGTCAAAATTTTATATTCTATTTGGAAAAATTTCTCACAATTTTATTTATCTATAAAAAAAATTTGCTCAAAATTTTATTTTCTTAGAAAATTGTCAAAATTTTTATTTCTATAGAAAATTTTGTCAAAATTTTATTAAAATTTTGTCAAAATTTTTATTTCTATAGAAAAATTTTGTT
The DNA here is from genome assembly GCA_003123925.1 of Haematobia irritans. Classification (NCBI taxonomy): domain Eukaryota; kingdom Metazoa; phylum Arthropoda; class Insecta; order Diptera; family Muscidae; genus Haematobia; species Haematobia irritans. The sequence goes on from PGFW01019668.1 coordinate 23,288, forward strand.
CAAAATTTTATTACTATAGAAAATTTTATCAAAAATATAATTCTATATGAAAATTTTGCCAAATTTTATTTCTATAGAAAATTTTCGTCAAAATTTTTATTTCTATTAGAAAAAATTTTTTAAATTTATTTCTATAGAAAAATGTTTTAAAATGTTTTTAAAAATTTTGTTCAAATTTTTATTTCTATAGAAAATTTTGTCAAATTTTATTTCTATAGAAAGTTCTCGTCAAAATTTTATTGCTATTAGACAAATTTTATCAAAATTGATATATCTATAGAAAAAATTTTGTCAAAAATTTTATTTCTATAGAAAATTATCCAAAATTTTATTGCTATTTAGAAAATTTTGTCAAAATTTTATTTTCTATAGAAATTTTGTCAAAATTTTTTTACTATAGAAAATTTTGTAAACTGATTACTATACGTATTTAATCGCCTTTTTGTTTAATATATACCCTGTATGGACTAACTCACAATTTCGAAGACTGTGTTAAGAAGTTTTAAGATACCTTGCCATCGGCAAGTGTTACCACAACCCAAGGTAATCTATTGTGGATGACAGTCTTTAGTAGACGTTTCTACGCAATCTATGGTGGAGGGTACATAAGATTCGGCCTGGCCGAACTTACAGCCGTATATAATTGTTTGAGGTGAGAAGTAAATATTTGTGCAATATAGAAATTTAACTAAAAGAAAATATTTTTATTGAATCATTATACATCATTTGAGGAATTCCTTGGAAATAGTCAACTAATTCTATTACAAAAAAATTGAATTGTATCTACAAATTATTTGATTGGAATTGAAATTCATTGTGATTGAAGTGGAAATTTAACATATGCGATATTCAAACTCTCACAAAAAATTATTTTTAAATTTGTCATTTATTGTTTTAGATTATCTCTTCCCAAGATTTTTAGGCCAAACAACCAAATCTACTTATCTACGAGAAAATAGGTTTTGTTTGAATTTTTGTTTTTTTAGCTGCTAATTTTGTTGCGTCATTATTTTTCTCCTTTGTTCCCTCTCTTTTATTGTAGTTACTACTTATAGTATTTTATATAATTAGTGGCCAGCGTGTGAGCATAACAAGTGATTTGAAAAAACAACATTAACGTACAAAAGAAAAAAA
>PGFW01019679.1:10527-23324 GCA_003123925.1 Haematobia irritans
CAGGCAGGTCAAGTTCGAAGATGTGGCTAATATCGGTCCAGGTTTTGATATAGTCCCATATAAACCGACCTCCGATTTGGGGTCTTGGGCTTATAAAATCGTAGTTTTTATCGAATTTTGCTGAAATTGAAATCTAGAGGATATTTATGACCATAAAAAGGTGTGCCAAAAATGGTGAGTAATCGTCCATATTTTGAGTATAGCCCCATAAGAACGTATCTCGCCGATTTAACTCCTTGGGTTTCTAGAAACCGTAATTTTTATCTGATTTGCCTAAATTTGGTAAAATATCATGGTATTTTAGGTCACAAAAACTGGTGTATCGGTTAAGTTTTTACGGTCCATTGATGGTAATGCCTCATATAGACCGACTTCACTTCTTGGGCGCACTGATCATGAAAATTGCTTGAAACTCATGTAAAATTTCCAAGATTTTACTTCTACAGATTTAAGATTTCAAATCAAGACGTTATTTTATAATTTTCTTGCGCACTTACAAGAGATGTTAATGATTCCTCTAAAACTCAAACAAAAATGGTTCTTATAAATCCAGAATCTGATATAGTCCTCATAGGTGAAATCTTTAAATTTATCTTCGGGTGTTCCTCAGTCTCAAGCAGCTCCTGAATTTTCAAACTGAACCCTAAATTGTTTTCAAGTAATCGACTTATTTCCAAATCATTAAGCACAATCTTGTGTGGGACGGTCTAACTAGATAATTTTTATCACGGCCTTCACCACTTAACTGGTGGTACAGGGTATAATAAGTTTGTGCATTTGTATGTAACGCCAAGAAGATAATCAATAGACCCAATCTTTAGATAGCACCGATCGCTTAGAATTAAATTCTGAGTCGATTTACGATGTCCCATCTGCTGTCTGTCCTGTCCGTCTGTCCCTGTTAATGTATTTTGTGTGCACAAAGTACAGCTCGCAATTTAAAGTCCGATGTCCATCATAATTTGGCATAGGTTCCGTTTCGGGCAAAGAACAATCGCTTATGTTTTGGAAAAATCGGTTAAGATTTAGATATGACTGTCATCATAATAGTTTATCCCCGATTGGGTCCATAGTAGCAGTGTTTATCAAACCGAATTTTGTATTACCCACCACCAATAAAATGGTGACGTCTATGATGGTGGGTATAAAAATTCAATAATAAGAAATTGTACGATATGGAACTCGAACCTGATCTTGTTTGTCAAGATAAAAGCTAAAATATGATATTTTTAAATTCCTAACCACTCCGTTTATAGTGAATGCTGGTCGTTTTCATATTGACATCATCTTTTCTCCGTTGGCCACCATATGTGTGTTGATTAACTTTCATAAACGGATCGTTTTGAAACGCAAATCATGACTATTTCTTTGGGTGTATCCGCAGCAAAAGTCGACATAATATTTATTTATCATATGTGATAATCCAATATAAGGAGATGAACATATTGTTATTATTATTATTAGTTTATTTAAAATCATAATAAGTGACCATAATCATTTGATTTCATTTGGCTACGTTTGTTCCACCATTACCAAAAGTTTTCATTAGAGTTACCTGTTGAAATCCAAACTGTCTGTATATATTCGGACCACAGTACACAATCAATTGACCGTTAAACGACAACATTATTGCTTATTTACATTGTGATTAACGACCGGATTATCACTAAAGTGAACGATTATAATCTAATGCACAAAATTAATTACGTCCACAATAAAAATTCCATAATTTCAAACTGGTTTGCCTATATGCCTGACTGATGATATGCAAATTTTGTTTAGCCTAATGGAATGTAATTGCGAGGCAAAATACAACGGAACTGTACTTAAATTAATTGCTGGAAAAGGGTTTGATTGATATCACTTCACGTTTTTGTTCCATTAAACATTAGTACTTAGTCTCTTACCGGAGTTTCTTTATTCCTGACTTAATTTGATATAAATTTGTTCAATGGAAGAGATTAATGTTAGCCTATCACAATGAAAAGAGTACTACGAGTTAGTTATAAACTAAATTTAAAACAAACTTTCTCCTCTCCTAATTCGAATATCTATAATATAAATTCATATCTATGTGTTGGTTTATTTGTTTCTTGTTTGTATGTCTGCCGAGTTGGCTCCTCGAAACGGCTGAACCGATTCACTTGGAAACTTTTCAGAGATTGCGTACGGGGGCATCGTTCATGTGGTGGAAAATAGGGTTCTACGTCTCTGTTGCCTGGTACTCCTCATTCTTTTTGACCACTCGGTCGCTCGAGACAGGGGTGGATCTTCCCCTTTGGCTCGGCTTTTTGAAAATTGGTTTATACCATATAAGGTACCTTGACCGATTTGCTTGAAATTTTCATCTGCTGATAGGTTCTTGGTTTGGATATCTTAGAGTACAAGATATCCGCGTGTGTACTTTATTATTTCGATTTTATCTTAGTTGGTTGGTGCATACGAGGAGACGGGGGACCTCCACCTTTTTGTTCGACATCCTGCGCTTTTTTTAATTGAAATGGTACAGTGGAAAAAAACCTAAACATTCTCTAAACTTATTAAGTTGTGTACAGAGAACATTGTGGTGAGGTTTATTGTTGCAATTTAAGTATGGCTGTCCTGACTGCGGTACCTGATGGTGTTCACTATGTGGACGGGGATGGGTGGACTCCTCCCCTTTGCCTCTACTCTTTTTTAAACCTTGCGAACGCAAATTATGCCGATTTGCTTGACAATTTTTCATTATTGACGCATTGTTAGTGGCATCATTGTTGGTACTCTAGACAAAATCCGCCTACATTATTTTTCGACTTATTTGGTCGGGGTCCTCGGAGGTGTGGACTCTACCCCGCGTTGCCCGACTTTTTTCCTTGTTATGAAAGGTACGAGATACAAACAAACTTAAACTCCCCGACCTCGTAAAATTTCTTACGGGAAAAAGTGGGTTTACCCTTATTTCGAAGATCTGTTATATCAAGCGTTTCCTCGATTTTAATAAAAATAATCCTGGGCAGTAGTGAGGACATCCGCTTCTCTGTACATACATAGAGAGGAAAACAATTAAACTTTTACGAGTTACTTGAAATTTTACCAGAAGGACTGGGGAGAAGGTTACCTTTATTTAATAGTTTGGTATCACCTGATTTTTGTAGATATTTGGACGGATAAGATGAGGCTCGCCCTTTTAGGCTTATAGGTTGCTTGTACATTTCCTGGGATCGTTTACAAAAGGATTACGCTACATCCACCTTTTCGTTATTTCTAGGTATCGCGTGGAGGAGCGATCTGCCTCTCCTCAAAACTGCCAAAAAAAATAAAATCCACTCTTAATAGATTCTTTTAAGTCTTTCGTTGTAAATTTTACATACGGCAGTGGGGGAGGTTTACATTGTAACGAACGATCGTGCAACTCTTCCTGTGCCCACAGATTTGAGAGAAGTTTTTCTAAGAATTTTTGCAGGGTCAAGCGTTAGTCGAGGTGCTATTCACCTATCTTCGGTTGTTCATGCCTTCGATCATTTGCTATTCGCGGGAAATGTTGGAACGTCAGCGTGTTAAACAAAAACTTTTAGCTGCAAGCCAAGCCGAATGATCACAGAATTATCTTCCAAAGCTCTTGCGGGCCGTCATTCTACTTGAAATTTACAGGGATACGTGGTATGAGGAGACGTGCATATTTAATATTTCAGTATAATGAATTTCTTTATTAAATATAGGTATATGACATTTTTTTTCGATATTATATTCCGTGTGCATGGAAATTGAAATAAACTTTGTCGATTATCAGCTTCGGATAGAATTTATACCGGGGACCATTGAGTAGTTTTGCGAAATTAATATTTAAGGGTGTACGTGATCTGAGTCCGGTGATATGTTCTGACTTATATTCACCGGTTCGGTCCATATGCCTTCTGTAGTGTAGAGCTGAGTGGTGGTCGGCATGGGTTCCCTTTTTGTCCGTTTTTGGGTTTTTCTCTTTTTTACAATTGAAATTTGTAGAGGGTTGTTCCCGTTAACTGGAACTCGCGATCGGTAACATAATTTATTGATTTTTTGCACAGGGCTTCGTTCCATTGACTTTTTTTAGATAACGAACGCTTAAATTTACTTCATCGAAGCAGATTGCAGAGCAAGACGGTTAGAGGGTGTAATCACTTTCTTCTAATCATTTTGCAATGGTTTAACTGCTCCGTAGTAACAATTTGTTCTACTACTTAATCTTGGCTTTATTTTGCTCTCGAGTTGTACTTGGCATGGGCGATATCTGTCAATTCTTTGTATTGTTATGTATTAACGTATAGTGCGCTGTACATCTTTTTCATAGGACTTAGTGTCTGTGAAGAACGTTAATGGGCTTTACGATTTCCTTGGACAAAACCACATCTTAATAATTTCACGAAAGAAATATAGAAGGATTACCTCCGCGTATTTCACCTTTCCTCCCGACGTATTTGATTATCTATTTAAACGAAAAATCATAGTTTAGGTCCGAATTTGTTTCAAATAGAGATTCGAAATCTTTTCGAATTTATTCTTCAGCACGATAGGATATAGTTGACTAAGTTAACACAAAATATTCTCCATCAATACGCTTCGTGAAGGCGCAGACGAAGCGTTGCCGGACGTATACGCTAGTTATCGTATACTCATTTGAAAGAACAATGTTGATTAAAAATGGATAGTAGAAATACCGAGGTAGATCCAGGAGTCCGTATAAACTATTGGAATCTTGAGTATTTCATACCCTGCAGCTACACTGTGTGAACAGTCGCAGCGCGGTTATTACTCTTTAGATGCATATGTTTCAGCCAGACACCACTAAGGAGACGCAGATAAGACTAGCCATTGGGGTTCGCGCGTTATTTTGGCCCAATAGATGATCAGGGTGCGGTCCCTGAGCTCGTTATCTAAGACCATGTTTCCGTCTCGTACCGTCTGATCGTCCCCGTCCGTCTGTTCTGGAACCAACTTTGTGAATTCAAAGTCTAGGTTGCCAGTTTCAAGTCACAACTCGCCTTAATAATTTGACACAAGTTTTCCTGTCTTTGGGTCAGGAATTAGCACCCTATTGATTTTGGAGACAATCGGTTCAGATTCAAGAAGATACTTAGCCTCTCATTTATATGTTCTTTCGCTCTGATACTATGATTATATGGCCCAGTTTGCCAGGTCTTGTAGCCCAATTTTGGTTGTAAATTCTTGCACACCAGGAGCAGCAATAATAGTATACTAATACCAGTGGCCTGATAAAGTCCCGGTTTTACACATTAGCTGGGGCATCGGGCAAGTATTAAGCATGCATATTATTTTCTCACATAGTACCAACACCTTCAAAATGATTCCTGTCATAAATGACGCCTGTAAGTTCGAAGTATTTTTGTGAAGATAGAGCGTCTTTTTGCGATGCAAATTTGATTTTTGTGACAAAATGGTGAAAACAAGTGATTGTTTCGTAATTTGATAGAAATACTGTTTTCTGAAAGGTAAACTTTACGGTGGTAAAGCACAATAACGTTGGCTTCGATGAATGAGTGTTCCGGACTCTGCCCCACGGGAAGATACAACAAGAAAAACTTTGATATTGGTATGCACAAATTCAAGGGCATTGAGGTGAAAGATAGAGCGCACCGGAGCGACCGGTGAACCGTCAGCGGAACGCCCTGCAGACGGTGGTTACCGACGGAAAACATCAAAAAAATTCACAAAATGATTTTGAATGCCCGTAAATGTACAGTTGCACTTCGGGATAGCAGAGGGCACTTAGACGTGTCATCACAAGGAACGTGTTGGTCATATCATTCATCAATTATTCTGGATATGCGGAAAGCTTTCTGTGCACGACATGTGTGCCCGGCGTTGCCAGCTCATCATCTTGATACCAAAAATAACATACCCGCCGTGTTTGATTGATTCTGAGCGGTTGTTTGCAGCTATCTTAACTCGTATTATAATAACACTCCGAGGTTTTTCCGTCGATATTGTGGACAATGGCTGAAACATGCGGCTCCATCACTAGCCACTCGTGAGTCCATCCGACACTCGGCTTGAGTGGCACATACCACGGTGGAAGCCGCTCGTAAGCGGTGGAAAGACGTCACGACAAGTCGCGCTTTCAACAGTAATGGCCCTGCTGCATTTTGGGATGCGATCGGAATAATTTTATACGATTATCTTAGAAGGGAAAAACCTAGTTCAACAGGGTGACTATTATTATGCCGTTATTGCGGAGCCGTTCTTGAGGTGGAATCGTCGGCAAAACGGCGCCCACATGAGAAGGAAAAAAATGAGTTGTTCCACCAAGACAACGCACCGTGCCAGCAAGTCATGAGAACGATGGCAAAAAATTCATTGAATTGGGCTCTCGAATTGCATTCCGCACCACCGCCCTGTTCTCCCAGATGCCTGGGCCCCCAGCGACTTTTTGCTTGTTTCAGTGATACCTTCGAAAAGGCATGCATCGCACGTCGGAACAATCTTGGCTGATCAATGAAGAGGTCGATCGCCAAGAACTGCAGGCTTGATTTTGAGGCAAAATCCGAGTAGTTGTAACTACCAAAATGTATCAAAATATTGAAGGTTCGTTATATAATGTTGTACTCGCTTCTTGAGGGGAACTATGGTTTGACATAATAAAAGACGCAAATTTGGTATCAAAAAAAACGTCGTCCTCTTCTCTTTGCGTATAGGGAGCAGGGGACTAATCACGCCAACCTGTTATATTCCTCAGCGACGTCCTGTGCCAAGAATTTTGATTGAAATCTCGGTTCGAGTGTAGATATAGCTCTCAGTATCGATATGCTTTCGCCCGATGATGTTTATTAGAATTAAATACCTAAAAGCCATGCAGTATTCTGGCCTCAATTTGTGTTTGACATATTTATTTAGCGACTAGGAGATATCAGATTTAGTTGTATTGTCAGATCGTCTACAGAATCTTGATTTGAACAGACGTGTCATCGGACTTTTAGAATATTAGGCCTCGCCATCATAATAATCTTAGTCTGCGTGCGATATGGACTAATATGGTCCTGAGAACGGCTCAGTAGTTCTTGTCGCAATTTGGTTTGAAACTTTTTTGCACGCTATGTGAGTTAGATCATGTAGCATTGTAGCTCTATATGCGTTTTGTCCTAAATTGGCTTGAAATTCGCATGTCAGATTTCGAGACAATTAGTCCCACGTACTATATCTTTCCGCTCCGATTTTCCGATCATCTATGACCACAGAGTTCAAGTGCTGGTAGTCTCTGATTTACGCTGAATTTTGCACAGGCAGTAAAATTAAGTCAGTGAAATATTAACGTTATGCATGTCATATTTGGTTTGTCAAATCCGGTGTCCAGTATCATTTCTTATATTAGGCTTCAATATCTATTTATGCTTTTCTTGAATTGAGGGCACAAAATGTCCACAAACTACCCCATTTTCCTTATAAAATTCGCACTCTTCTTAGTCGAAAAACTTGTATAAAGTCGACTCACTCATTATTTCCATTTTTATTTCTTTAATAACATACACACAAAAACAATTTCCGGAACGAAAATTTTCTCCAATATTAAATTTTTAAATTGAGTTTGATACACACACTTTATCTGTGGAATTAAAATATTGAATTGATATCAAACACCAGATTTTAATTGGAAACAAATATAAAATATCCAATCACAAAATTCAAAGATAGTATACTCAATAAATTTTTTATATCGGCGAGAATCAACTTAACTTTTTAATTGACATCTCAATTAATGTATTTTTTATTGATATCTCATAGTTTTTGTGATCTGAAGACATCTTCCTCAATTAAGAATATACTATAAGATCGCTGGATCACATTTATCTTCACTGGTGATTGGATATTTTCTCTTTGGTTTTGTCTTACCATTTGAATGGAGTCAATCAAGCAGTATCAGCATTGAACTGTATGTCAGTACATGCGCCGCGTCGCCTCGGCCTGGCGGTAGTCCACTCTCTGCTGTGCGCTGATCGGAGTTACGCTGCTCCTTAGTCAACCGCCATCCCTCCGAGTGCTCAGGTATGCTTAGCTAATCGTCCTTCATATTATCTGCCATCCGCTCGGATGCCGCAGGACAGACCGTACGGGGCCATTAATCACGGTCAGTCCCGGATCCGCGTAATGTGTTAATCTTATCGAACCGATAATATCGATGAAATACACTTTTGCGTTAGTTGTGCGCTCAAAATATCTGGTTTACACGGATTAAAACTGCTTGCCCAATATTTTCTTTACTTAATATAGTGTTACCATCCATAGGGCATTAGCCCGACTTAAATTTCTAAGTCATATACGATTCAATATTTTTGTTCAGAATGGGAGTCTCAGATTTAAATTTTATGTATTTGGCGGACAAAAAACCTTTTATATTCACCCAAACACATTGACCGGATTTGATATAAGTATCGAAAATGCCTGGATTTAACAAAGTGGTGCAGGTTATAGTCGGCCCCGCCGACTTTACGACTTTCATCTTTACTTAGCATTGATTCTTGTATCCTAAAAATGAAAATGACGATTAACTTTCGTTACTGACTCATTTTCTGTATATTTACATATTTAACAATTGTGTTCAAAAGTTCTTATAATTTTGTTAACTTTTAACTTCCTTCATATTTTTATTTTGCCTAAATATGTTTAACTTTACTTCGAATACAAAATATGTTACCTTACGGACGCATTTCTTAATTTTGCCTTTCCAATTAGAATTCTTCGAGCTCTCCCTTTTTCCTTATAACCTTTCCTAGGTTCATTTATAACCAATACATTCTATAATTAACTTTTCGGCCAGAAGATACATTGCTTATTTTATCATATTGCATGCGCAAGAGTGTGCTTAGCAGTACCAAGTTTCATTTAGTACCAAATATATAAAAATACACCGCCACCTACATCTGAAATCCTTCTATTTGAAATCTGCAATACTGACTATGCTCACTGTGCGGCGCGTAACAATCATGGCCAACCAATTTTGCAACTCTATCAAACTTTTCTAAGCGAAACGCCCAAAAACTAAAACCAAAAAATATTATTACCCAACGACACTCACGAACCTGGGACACCTGAACAATCTGAAAATGACAATCATGTTAGCACAATACGCCACCCCCTGCTAACCCTCAGAACCGTAACCCTAGCGATTATTAGCATACCACAGATATAATTTCCCTGCAGTGAATTATAGGTGGGTCAGCTAGTCGGCATGCTATCATTCCCTATCAATCCTCTCAACCCTGGTTCCATTGACTACTCGACATAAACTTATCTTTTACGAAAACGTTATATAAATTTCCAACTGTGTTAACCATTTTCTGGTAACATGAATACAGGCCACCAAACCCACTGCCCCAACTGGGACTCCATCGTAGCCCCGAATAGTGAGGGTGAGAGCAAAAGCTCAAGTGTCATACACGAATTCCAGTACCAATAGACTTTGGTTCCCTATGCGTTGAAATTCATATAATCCTGAAAGCTGTTACTTTGCAGTTTTGCTTTATCCCGCAGTAGCCTTCCAACAGGATAAGACGTATTCCAAGTATCAATACTGAATAGTGTGGAAAGGTTTTGTGCGGTTATTTGTGGTTGTAAATAATTTCAAAATGAATTTCGCCACAAGGTGGTTAATCTCGCTAAACAATTTCATATGGAAAACCTATTTTATTATCATGCTACTTTGGAAGATACTATTCAGCTACTTATCATAGATATATTTTTGTTGTAAGCTGTAGCAGAACTTGTTTACCAATATGGTTAGAGGGATGTCTTAGTATATAAAACCTATTAAATTATCATTCATCGATATTATACATTATGTTCTGAGAACAATAGTTTCTGTTACGAAAACCTTTTAATTCATTCGCGTGCACTTACCTAGCATATACCAAAACAAAGTATTTGAATTTCTCTCCAAGTAACATCTGGTCTTCATCGGAATTTGCAATATGAGTCTCCAATGCACTATTTACACTAGAATTCTATTATAGGATTGGACGGAATTTTCCATTCCGCCACTGTTATTTTCAATTGTTGTGGGTCGAGTCTTATATGTGGGATACACTGGAGATTTTAGGCCTTTCTTCAAATTTTCGTTTTCGCCTTCAGTCGGAGTCAAGCAAAAATGCTACGATACGATTAATCTTCCAGACTCAATTACCCTGCTTCTTCTGAATTTTCTATTTGCCTAACCATGTCAACTTTATCAACACCAAATTATTTTCGGCCATTCTTTAATTTGGCTACGATTTGACCTCGCGAGACTCAGGGATGAGCAAAATTCAACTGCCGATCCGGTTGAAATTTTTGCGGTACCCCGCTTGGTACGCGTCTTAGTATTATGGTCTTCTAACAACCATGGTAGGGGAAATTGGTCCCATTGGCTCATCATTACGTAGTATATTACTATATATTTTAATCATATATTATATATAATATAATATTATATATATTATATAAGTATATTATATCATGATTATATATATACTATACTATACGTATATTATATAGTCTAACTATACTATACTATATATATTATATATCATATATATATATAATTATATATTAATATATATATAATATATATATATATAATAGTAATCATATATATATAGCCTCCATATAAGACCTCGATCCCAGGATTTTGGCATTGCGCGAGCCTCTTAAGACGAAGCAAATTTTCATCCCATCGGCTGAAATTCGGGTACATGGTGTTAGTTATGGTCTCTAATATACCGATTGAAAGATCTTGTCCTCAGGACGGTCCGCATATTACCTCACTATAACCTCCATATAAAAAAACCGATTCCCCCGATATGGCCCTTGTCGACGCCTCAGAGAAACACAATGCATCCGAACCCCGCTGAAATTTCGGTACTCATTCCGGTGTTAGTATTAGTCTCTAACAAACCATGGCAAAAATCTCCATACGCGGGTTCCTTACATTCATATATACCCCCATTTAAACCGATACCCAGATTTGACCTCCGGCGCGCGCGTCTCATGGATGAGCGAAATTCATCCGATCGGTTGCCATTTGGTACGTGCGTGTTAGTATATGGTTTCTTAACAACCATGGAGAATTGGTCCACCATTGGTCCATATATTTATATATATAGCAAAAAATCACCACATAATAACAAACGATCCAAACAGAATTATGGCTTGCGGACAACCTTCTAAGGCGAGAAGCAATTATGTCAATCCGATACCCGAGAATTGAAAAATATTTGTATAATCAAAATAAATATAGGTAAACAAATTTAAGGATGATTAGTCATAAAAACCCATATAGGTGCTTAAATAAAACCAAATAAAAGAACACAAAAACAACTTGCTCCCATCACCGGTACTTAATTATTATATAAACCCCATTTAAACCAGATTTGACCTCCGGAGCTCATTGGAGGTGAAGCAGAAACTTCATCCGATTGCGGTTTGATTATTTGGTCGTGGTCGTTAGTATCTATGGCCGGCTAATAACCATGCAAAACATGCCCCTCCATATCCGTTTCTATCAGTTATAAACTATATATGTTATTAAACTACTTAGATCCGATTATGGGAGTCAATTTTTGGCCGCAATCCTCCTGTCAAAAATAATCTACTCCAATAATTTACTGTTCTATAGCATATATCTGTCCAATATGTTTTATTGCTCATACGTAAGATCGAATGTTATCACATGCGTATCTCGGAGCATCGACTCCGTTTACGGGGACCCTAAAATACCATGCTGACATCTTTGACACTTTCCAGCCAACGTCGGATCAAAATCTGGGTGCATTTGTTAGTACGTGCCCAAGAATGATCCATAAGGTCAGCGCGGAGAAGATCCGACGTCTGCCTTTCATAACCGACCAGGCTGGTCGCTTACCGATCAAACTTTGAGCCAGGAGACGCACATATTTTGGACAGAATTCTCGTGGACTATGAATACCTTAAAATTTGGAATTTGCAGCAAATCGGATGAGATTCGTTGTCTGTGAAGTCCCCACATCGGATTCGGTCGTATATATGTTGGAGCTTTTATCTAACACCTGGGACCATATAGTGCAACTTTTCGAACTTGTGACCTGCCTGTAGAATAAAAGTGGAATCTGGTGTAAAATTTAGAGGACGAAAGCGCCATTAGTTGAAGGCATTGGTAGCGTTCCGGTGTTACAAGAGAAATATGGACGGGACATGGTTATATCGCCGCCCCCCCCCCCCGGCCCGCCCCCACGCCCCTATTTAAAATTTCTCCCTGCATGCTAAGGAATATATCTCCTCAATATTTTCGGAAGCTCAAATGTTCCATGTTGTTACAAAGCGGAACTGGAAACTGTTCATTCAAACCCCATCACCAAGTCTATGATGGGTGGGATAAAAATTCGGATAATAAGAAATTGTACTGATATGGACTCGAAAACACTGCGATCTTGAATTTGTCAAGATAAAAGGCTAAATTATTGCTGATTTTAAATTCTAGAACGACTCGGTTTATAGTGATGCTGGTCGTTTTTCATATATGACATCAAATCTGTACTGCCGTTGTGCCACCATTTATGTGTGTATTATTAATACTTATCATAAACCGGAATGCGGTTTTGGAAAGCGCAACATATCATGACTAGTTTTCTTCTTGGGTGTATCGCACAAGAAGTCGACATACATAGTTTCAATTTATCATATGTGATATCCTATTATAAGCGAGCATGAATAATTGTTATTATTATTATATGTTTATATTAAAATCAATAATAATTATGGAAAATAAATACAAAAAATAATAGGTCACTAAACAACTAATTTATCGACCTATACATTGA
>PGFW01019682.1:17297-28994 GCA_003123925.1 Haematobia irritans
ATCAGCATTGTGATTTGCAGGACAAGATAGAGCTGTGTTGTAGCCATATTGCTGATTATTAGGGATGACAAATTCATGTTTAGTTTACTTTGGCTTCTTTTGCCTTCAGAGTGCAAACTCTGCGTGCTGGGATTAAATTTTTTATACCTTTATGCGTTTTTTCTCTAACTCTTGTGCTTTTTTACTCTTTCTTCACAAATCTTCTTAATGTTATCGGTGTTTTACATTAAAATATATTGAAGAATTTGTAATTGTTTGCAGACATTTATAGGCTTTTCGTATGATTTACACTAGCTTTTGGTTTTATTTCTTGGCTTTTGTTGCTTATTGCCCATTACGTTTTTCGCCAAAGATATACTGAAATGAAATGAAAGAAAAAATAAAATATCACAAAATATTATGGAATTATAAACTACTTTTGTTAATCAAATAATTTTGTAAATTAATTATTTATTTTTTAAAATTTTCCCTAATAATCAGCAATATGGCTACAACACAGCTCTATCTTGTCCTGCAAATCACAATGCTGATGACACTTGTTATGCCCTTGAGGCCATTGACAATGACAACAGCATTACCGGTAACATCGAAACCCATTGAGAATACAGCAGAAAATTTAGCCTGGCAAGCATGGCTAATGTTGCCACCTGAACAAAAACAGCTGATGAAATCACGTAAGGTTACACCAAAATCAATATTCACTCTCCCACTGAGAGTGGAATGTCCTGAAGGTCATCAACAGGTAGATACGAAATGTTTACCCACGGTTATAGGATCAAATGCTGTTCTCATTGATCCCAACGTTTTGGGTTTGGTATTGGGTGATTCTCCGGTGGAAATTGATTATGACTATGAAGATGATCTAGCGGCAACTGCTACCGGTGGAGGTGGTGATGGAGAAGAAGGAAAGGCCAATATGCCTGTATTTAATCCTCCCATGTATTTAAGTGATTCGGAAAAATTCAATACAGATGCTGTATTCGATTTGAAGCCTCCAAGTAAAGATGAACCCCTGAAGTTTAATATTTTTCAAACTAAATTTCCTACGGATGATTATCCCTTAGAAGATTATTCTTCAATATCCAATGAAGCTTCAGCTATGACATCACAAGATACGGACGCTGTCTCTTATACTAATAGTCCAAAAGATTCATATTTACCAGCTGCTATGAATGTCACCCAGCACAAAGATCTAAAAACCGAAGCTTCAAATATGTCCAACATCCATAGTGATTTCAATCTGGATAATCTAGAAGCCATCTCATTGCCCGCTTCCCATGGCCAAGAACATAAGCAACATCGCATATCTTTATTTAATGAAGATTCTGCTTTACATTTGGTTACCACTGTCATGGATCAGGCCGAGGGGGAATTGACAACCCAAACTCAAGCAGCAAAAGAAAATGATTTGGAAAGTTTACTTCAAACGGAATCCTTGATGCCTATGTTGAATCATACTACAGTGGCTACTACCATACCAGCGGAAAGTTTAACCACTATGGATGAACCAAAATTGGGTGAGAGATTATCTTTAAATATTGGCGATATGGAAGAAATGACTACCATGTTACCCAATTTTACGGACGAAGAGCAAGAACCATCTGGATCAATGTATCAACAAGAGAAGGTCGAACATATCCGAAGTGTTACAATGAATCCATTGTCCTCGGAATACAATGAAGATCCAAATGAAGTGGAGGCCACAACAACCTTGACCCCAGCGGCCACCATGGACAATGAGCCGTGGCAAGAGGAGGACTCATTGGAAACCACAACCACAATGACCAGTGAAATAATACAATTGGATGAAACAACCATTATTGAAAGTAATTTCAATGATGCTCTGGCTATAGCAATGACTACACCAGTGTCAAAGATTTCTTCTGGTCAGGCAACAACACAAAGACCTCAGGTTTCTAAAGAATTATCATACAAGTCAGCAACGAAACAAGCTATGCAGGATTTTGAAGAATTACAGAACATGCGTAAAGGCCAAAATGATCAAAATCTTGCAGAGCCTAAGAAATCGAAAGTAGAACCGGTTGAGAAAATGTCTGTCCCGTCGATGGCTGAGCCAATAACAAAGTCAGGCAAAAAGTCGCATGCAGTCACAACAAAGCCAACTACACCCATGGATGAATTAATAATCCAAGAAACAGTGACACCGTTACTTACAGCCCATAACAATAATAATAATGACAGTGACGGTAGTGGCAATGCCACCACCACTACCTTCTCCTCCAATAGTTCCAGTAACCATACCAATGACCGGTTTTACTATCAGCACTTTGCCAAGCAAGAAGATCTTGAAAGTACTCAAGTTATTTCAACAACAGAAGCAGCCAAAAAAAAACACACCCGACCACAACCAAACACAGAAAGTTAAAGCATCACTTTGACAGATCTGGGAAGTTGAGACAAAGCCGGTAATATACCAGCCAGAGCATAGCTCTTAACCGAACCTTCATCCACCCATTGGGGACATTAGAGCCGGGCAAATGGAATTTTCAGTAAACAGCAAACAAGTGAAAATTGATCTGCCGAGGGAATTACGGTTTAATTCAATGGAAGTTGTGAAGGGCAAACAACGTCCAGGGCAACGGCATCATCACTACAACACCTCAGACTCAGATGCTTCCACAACAGCAAAAATTATCACATCAAGTAACTGATCTAATGGAAGAATACTAATTACCCATCGCCAAATCACCGTCGTATCACAGAAGTCAAGTGAAAGTTTAATTCAAGTTCCATGAATTTACAATTGGAAACCACTAATGATATGGTCAAATTAATCTATTGGATTAAAACAACAACTGAAAGATCAACTAAGAAAGTCTTCCCTCATTGCTTGAGGAGTAAAAAGATCAACTATCATCTACTGATTTCATCATTTGCATCTAACTCCAACATCATGCTTCATCATCAAAATTAATAGGGCCAGTAATCTGTAGTCATAGAAACTGGTAAAAATCATAAGAATCAATGGTTTAATAGTCTGGAAAATCCAGATATTAAAGTGGGTTCGTCATTTGCAACAACATCAACACAACCAAGACAACAATTGAAGATAGTTGTCATTATCCCTCTGAATCCTTAACAACCAGATGAAGATGATCTTCAACAATATCAGCATGCATCATCACATCACACTCTTCAACTACTAAGGATTTGATATGTTTGATCAGACAGCCAATGAACTTTCTGGTGGATCCCTATTGGCTGGAGATTTGATATCGTCGTTTATCACCAGTAGCAGCAGCACCACCAACAACACAACAACAACGATAAAGACCTCTGTGAATCAAGAATCGTGAGAGTGAATGGAAGTATGGCCTCTACTGATTAAGTTTTGGGTCACGATATCATGCTCCAGAATCAAGTTAAAATCGTAAAAAGCAATAGTAGTGCAGGAATAAGTCCAAAAAAAACAACAAATGCCAATGTTTCAAATTTTATTTTTATTTTGTTATCGTAGTTTAAATTTTGCTCAAAGTAAAAAAGTAATCACGTATTGTCTCTTTAACATCACAAAGCCATAAACCTTCTCCCCTCCAAACAAAAAAAAAGTATTAGTACAGTAATTAAATAAGTGAAAACCTAATAAAAAACATAAACTAATGCGCATATCTAATATGTTTAATGGTAAAAAGCTCTGGAAAAAGCTTGGAATGTAAGTTTGCGTTCTTAAGATGGGAAATGTGGGTGTAAGGTTCAGAAACATGATAAATGTGGAAAGTGTTGCTTATGGTTTAAGAGGGTTTTCTATTGAGGTTCCATAAAACATTAAGCGATAATCTTTCAAGCACAAACTTCAGATGATAATTAATCTACTATTTGGGTTCCATTGAAAATTTAGGCAAAAGTTCCTCCTGATAGCTCACTTGGGCTCTATATGGAAGTTTGAAGGATGTGAAGTTTTGTTAATGACATTCTATGACATTAATTGCAATGAGATGTTTATTTACTAATAGAATGTCAAATAAAATGGCATAATATCGCAAACTAGGAATTGATTTTAAGAAAAGCTTTTCTCAAGCTTTTTGATATTATTAAAGACTGTTGGAGAATGTTCAATATAATTACAAAATTAATCATTATAATTTTGGAAAAAAAGTTCAAGCAACGAACTCGAACTATTTAAAACCACACACAAAATTTTTTTTCTGTTCAACAACGAAGATTAATTGATCAATTATTTTTAATTAAATGTCTTCAATAGAAAGTAGTTCAATTAAAAAATTAATTGAAAGTCAGATTTAAAAGTTAATTGATCCAATTAAAAAATTAATTGATACTATTTATTTTTGTGATTGATTTTGTGTGTTCAGATAAGAAGAAGTATTGAATCAATTAAATTGTTTAGAGTTATACGCTATTATTTGTAAAACGTCAATTAAAATTGTTAATTGTGGAAAAATTTGGGAATGTTTGTGTTGTGCAATGAGGCATTCCGTATAGGCCGTGAGATACATCTGTATTGCAGAACCAGTAATCGAAGAAAAATTGTGAATTTATTTCTCCTTAAATCATTAAAGTTCAAGATAAGGGACTCTATGGCCTTTCCATATAACTGGTAAATTGGCAGATATCTTATTTTTAGTTAACTCTTACTGAAACCTTTTCGGGCAGTTATAGCAGACATATTCCCTACTACAGTGTTGAAGTTCTTTAGCGCATTCCTTGAACTAAGGGAGTTCATGAAAATGGGGGTTAGTTTGCTAAATATTAATAGTCTTAATCGTCTAATTGTTTTATTGCATTCGGTGGGTTTTTAAAAACTAGCAATTTAATAGACTTGTCGCCAAAATAAAACTAGTAAAATTCGCGCCGATCGCAGCGAAGAGAAAGATCAACGGAATAATGCATGCAAAATAATAAGGCGCTCAAAAAGGGAAATGGAATCTGACGTCAAACTCTGTTGTACAAAAGTAAAAAAAAATTATTCCAAGTTTATTCTTAAGATTTGGGTATTAATTTAATTTTTCTTTTCTTGAGTTCGGAGTAATATAGTCGTGGTGATATAAAGCCCACAATAGATAGATGACAATGAGGCCGCTAAATCTGAGGATTATGGAGTATTGGAAAACTACTTTTTTTAATTGAATCTTAAATATAAGAAGTAAATCAATATTCCATCCAAATAAAAACATTAGTAGAATTCCACTCCGTAAAGCGTAAAACGAAGATCCCACGAATAATGCATCAAAAATAAGGCCCCAAAAAGGAAAATGAAGTCTGACTTCAAACCTGTGTAGAAAAGTAACAAAAATATTCCACGGTTTTAAATTGCATTCATTGATTGGGTTTAATTTATTTTTTTTCTTTGTGTGGTCCGTGTATATTTCATGGTGAGATAAAGCTCAACATAAGGATAATGAATAAGGCCTATAACTGAGGATTATTGAGTATGAAAAATACTTTTTTACATTGAATCTAATTAATTTAATAAATTAAGGTATTGATTCTGTGACTTGGGTATATCGATACTTTTGAAGCGGGTATATTTCATTGTGGCATAAAATTTCCACAATGAAATAGTGAAATAAGGCCCAGAGCCTAAGCATTATCTAATGATTAAACATTTTTTGAAATGAATTTAATAGGAAATTTAAAAATAAATTTAGATATTCATTTAGGGTATGCTTCATTGTGATCCTAAAGCCCAAATGGAACATTGAAATTGATCCAAAGAGAGTGGGGATTATGTGTGGTCGAACAAATTCGTTTTAAAATGATCCATTGTCATTCTAATAGGAATTTGATTTATTCATTAATTCAATTTATTTCAATATTAGATTTTTGTTTTGTCGAGTTTATAATATATATTGTAAATAAGCCAAATTGAAATAATTGAATAAGACCCTAAACCTGAAGATTATGAGTATCGACAAAACCTTTTTCTAAATGAATCTAATTCAATATTTAAAATTAAAATTAAAACATTCATTCTGGGCTTGGGTGTTCATTCATTTTTATTGGGCTTATTTCATTGTGAAATAAATTCCCCATCAATGAAATATTGAAAATAAGGCCAGACCTAAGCATTATCGGGGGAGAGTCGACCAACACTTTGGTTGAAAATAAATTTAATTGGAGTATTAAAATAAATTTAGATTATGCCAATTTGGGTATGCTTCATTGTGACCTAAAGCCCAAAATGGAAGATTGACTTAGGTCCCAAAAGCTGAGGATTAATTGTGGATGAACAAATCCGTTTTTTGAAATTAATCCAATCATTCTAATAGGATTTCATTTATTATTAATGCAATTTATTTCAAATATTCAGATATTTGTTTTGTCGATGTTATATTATATTGTAAAATAAAGCCCAAAAAATTTGAAATAGTGAAATAGACCTAAATCCGCTGAGGATTATTGAGTTATCCGCAAAACTTTTTCTATATGAATTTAATTCAAAATTTACAAATTAAATTAAACCAACAATTCAGGGGGCTTGGGTGTTCAATTTATTTTTGATACGGCTATATTTCATTGTGAAATAAATTTGCCCAATGAAATTGGGCAATAAGCCCCAACCCTAAGCATTATCGAGAAGTGACCACACTTTTGTTGAAAATGAATTTAAAAAATTAAATAAGATATGCATTTGGTATACTACTTGTGACGCTGATGCCCAAAATGGTAGATTGAAATCAGGTCCAAAAAGCTCAGGACTTATTATGGTTAATTTGAAATTCTTTTTTAAACACTGATTCAAATTTCCTTCGGCAATAGGAATTTCATTTATTCATTCAATTCAATTTATTTAATAAAAAATCTTATTTTGATCAGCAGACATTTACTATGTAAAAAGCCCCTGAAGCACCAAAACATGCACATAAAATGAAATAAGACACTACCTCGAGCGATTATTGAGTATGCGACAAAACCTTTTCCTATAATAATCTAATTACAATAATTTGAAAATTAATTAAAACGATACATTCAGGGGGTTGAGTGTTCAATTCAATATTTTTATTGAGAGCTACAATGAACTATTGAATAAGGCCAGACCCAAAGCTTTCGAGAATCGAAAAACTTTTGTTTGAAAATGAATTTATAGGAATTTAAAAAAAAATTAGGATAGCATTTGGTAATGCTTCATTTGACTAAAGCCCCAAATGGAAGATTGGAGAATTAGGTCGCCAAAAGCCTGAGGATTATTGTGGATTCGCAAATTCTTTTTTAAAAATGAAATCCAATTTCAATTTTAATAGAATTAACAATTTATTCATTATTTCAATTATTTCATTAAAAGTTCTTTGTCGAGTTATATTACATAGTTTTAAAAAAAAAAAGCTCAAAGCTCAAAATTAAATAGAAATAGGACCCCCAACGATAAAAACAATTTTTTAAATAATCTAATGAAATTTAAAAATTAAATCAGAATATCCATCAAGGGGCTAGGCATTTCATTTCATTTTTTTTTTTCTGGTGAAAATGATCTATTTAATTGTGAAATAGCCCCGAATGTATAGAATGATAAAGAACCCAAATCCTGAGCATTATCGAATATCGGCATTTACATTTTTATAAATGCATTAAAATTAAAGTTGCATATCCATTTAAGGGGTTAGGTATTGATATCAATTCATTTGATTTTGTTCTAGGTAAGGGTATAATACATTTTGAAATCAAACCCCAAAATGGAGGAACGAAATAAATCCCCAAACCCTGAGGCTCAGACAAAACCACATAGCAAAACTGAATCTAATACAAATTTAAAATTAAAAGGAGCATTGATTTTTCCAGCGCTTGTTTTTTTTTTGGTCGGGTTATATTTCATTGAGAAAAGAAGCCTCCAAATGAAAGAAGGAAATAAGCCCCAAACCCTGAGTGTTATCGAGTATCGACGAATACTTATACATACAGAAGAATGAAATAAAGCTCCCAATCCAAAGTATTAGCGAATATTGGCAATTACTTTTTTTATAATTTATATTAATTTGAAAATTTTTATAAAAAAAAATTTTTTTAAAATTTGATATATTTTTAAGGGTTAAGATTGGACTCGAGTTACCCTCTTTGGATCCTCTTTGTAGAATAAAGTTTTAATCTTCAACTGATGAACGATAATTCTCCTGAAATTCTTTCTTTCTTAATTGGTGATTAGATGAAACATTGTTCAACACATAATGGCTACACTGTAGTAAAAGTTTCGTTATAAATTATGAAATGTTTCATTAAAATTGAGCCAATGAAACAAATTCATTGATATAACGAATTTTTTCGTTATTAACGAAAAACGAAACGTTTCGTAATATTAAAGAACATTTTCATTGTCTTAATGAAAATGTTTCGTTGTATCAATGAAAAAATTTCGTTGGCTCAATTTTAATGAATTTGTGTGTAGATATAAATATGATCATACTTAATTTTTGGGAAAATTCTTCACATACTTTCTCAAACTGAGGATAAGAAAAGGGTTTTCAATAAATTTCATAAAGTTCTGGGGTATTTTTTTTTAATTTTGGGGAATTATTTCATTGCCCCATTAATTTTTTTTTATTAATTTTTGGAGTATATTCATTGTGGAGTATATTTAATTGTAGAATAAAGCAAATAGGGGTTAATTTTAGTGACAATTCAGCCAGCCTTTAGCCTTCTCAAGCAAAAAATAAAAAACCTCAGCAGTTTTATAGTTTATTCTCGTATACACTCAGTAGGAGCTTCATTTTAGATCCTTTTTTGGGGTATTATTTCATTAGGGTTTATTTCGTGGAAGGTAAATAAAAAAACAAAACAAGAAACATAATATGAAAAAAAACTATCTAATAAATATCTAACAAAAATAAATAAATAATGTTATGAAATTGCCCATTTGAATATAATAAAGAAGAAATTCTTTTCTGTTTTTATCGGTTTTAAATTTTCAATTAAATTAATTTTCATGAAATAACACAACAGCGCGAAAGTTTCATTTTCTTGTTGGGCCCATAATAATTAATAACTATATTTTATTGCAATGGAAAAAACTATTAATTCAACTTACCAATAAAATTGTTCAAAATTTAGCTTTCAGACCTGAAAAGAAGATTTAAAATAAATATTTAACTATTTAAAATTATTTAATTATTTTAAATATGATTTTTTTTTATAAATGGGGAAGTTTTTAAATTAATTTCGTTAATTAATTGTCGCAAATTTTCAAAGTTTATTTTGTAATTTCGCACAATTTACAGTAAGCTTCATAATTCATAAGCCTTCACAGAAAAAATTTTCACGAACATTTTTCCAATAAAAATCTTAATTGAGTTTTAAAAAATATTCAATTAAAAATTTAATTGAATCAACAAAATTTTCAATTGAAATAAAAATCAATCACACAAATTAATAGTATCAATTATTTTTTAATTGGATCAATTAATTTTTTAATTGACTGTCAATTAATTTTTTAATTGATACTATTATTTCTGTGATTGAAGACACATTTCAATTAAAAAATTAATTGACAATTAATTTCGTGATTGAATCAGAAAAATATTTTTTTGTGTGTTATAGTGCCCAAAAGTAATTATTTCAAAACACAGAATAAATGTTCACGAAAATTTTTCCAATAAAAGTCTTAATTTAGTTTTAAAAAATATTCAATTAAAAATTTAATGGATTCAACAAATGTTTTAATTGAGTGGCGATAAATCAATCACATAAAATAATATATTAATTAATTTTTTAATTGGATCAATTAATTTTTTAAATTACTTTTTTAAAAATTTAATGGATTCAACAAATTCAATCAATCACAAAAATTAATAGTATTAATTAATTTTTTAATTGGATCAATTAATTTTTTAAATTACTTTTTTAAAAATTTAATGGATTCAACAAATTCAATCAATCACAAAAATTAATAGTATTAATTAATTTTTTAATTGGATCAATTAATTTTTTAAATTACTTTTTTAATCATTTCTGTGATTGAAGACATTTCAATTAAAAAATTAATTGGATCATTAATTCCGTGATTGAATCGGATTTTTTTTGTGAACAGCTTTCAGATTTTTATATTTATGATTTTTAAAACATGTTTTTTTTTTTTTTTTTGATTTATACAAGAGTATTTCTAATCTCAAGTTAAGCCTAAAAATTAACAATTCCTTTAACCTAACACTATATTAACAATTCAACTAACATTCTGATTATACTACATAATTCTTAGATATAACGGTCCGCACTGTATATTCTCGAAATTTTTTCTTTTTAAATTCTTCTTCTTAAATCTAGATCGTATTTTCTCAGAAATTTGGACTGATTTTGAAATTTGTTGTTTTATAATTATTTTTTTTTTTCGCAAATGTTTAAGACCCAAAAAAAAAATACTTTCCTCCGGAACGAAATTTTAGTCAAACTAAAATTCTCCTTCTATATACAGGATTTTCTTTAAGCAAATAAACCGGATTTATAATAAAGAGATTAACCGATTGTCTCTAAAGTTTTTTATTTGCTTTTAAAAAATCTTTGTGACAAAAGAAAACTTCTACTTGGTCTAAAATTTCGTTCATGGAAAAGAAATCTCTTTTTCAGTGAATAAAAAGTATAGTTATTTAAAGGAGCACATATACACACAAAAAATTTTTTGTCTGATTCAATCACGAAATTAATTGATCCCAATTAATTTTTAATTGAAATGTCTTCAATACGAAATGATAGTATCAATTAAAAATATTAATTGAGAGGTCAATTACAAAGTTAATTGATCCAATTAAAAAATTAATTGATACTATTATTTTTGTGATTGATTTTTGTGTTTCAATTAAAAAATCATTGAATCAATTAATTTTGTTTCAAGGTTGATACTAGTTTTGTAAAACTCAATTAAAGATGTTAATGTGGAAAAATTTGCGGAAATGTGGTGTGCGTGGTGTGCGAGATGGGCAGTCCGTATAAGGCCGGGTTGAGATCAACATCGTGATTGGCAAACCAGTATCGAAAAAGAAAATTGTAGTAGTGTTTGTCACCGATTGGCGGAAGTGTACCACCCTATGAGACTATGGATGACTG
This sequence comes from Haematobia irritans, assembly GCA_003123925.1. Lineage (NCBI taxonomy): Eukaryota > Metazoa > Arthropoda > Insecta > Diptera > Muscidae > Haematobia > Haematobia irritans. Next base: position 28,302 of record PGFW01019682.1, read on the forward strand.
GCATCGATATCGGGCACGAAATTTACTCAACGAGATATACTTAGCTGATTAATAATTACGCGAGTACCATATGGCCGTTCTCTAAGTATTTTATATACTACGTTATGCATTTCTTATGATATATAACAAAACCGCTGAACATAGTCTAATTTTGTGATGATCTTTTATATACATTTGTTCGTATACCATCACAGATTATGGCTGTAACCAACTGTAAGCGACCCAGTAAAACAGAAATCTTTCTTTAAGGTAGACGTATCTTTCTTCCAGACGCGAGTCCGCCAGTAACCTGAAGTATATCGAAGTCTGTCTCGGCTCAATAAGTTGTCTTCGCATCGCTGCTATATCATCAATACTTGATTGGCACGATCACACAGAGCGTGTTTAATATGCGGTAGACATATGCAGAAGGACGAGTTTAATATCTGAATACGACATCGATGCACACACAAGCTTATCCATCTATAGTGAGTGATATTTAAAATTGTTTAAATGGTTTACACTGATTTTGCGTATTGAGTGTCGTTGTAGATCATCCCACGTTGCTCTTTTTTATTTTATCCCACATAAAGAACAATATAGCTTTAAAAATTACTTAAATTTCGATATTAACATCAGCCTATATCTCCACGCAGAAGTATGCTTTTGCAGTACCAGAGCATTATTATATTAAACTTCTATGATACAATCACG
>PGFW01019685.1:25400-35832 GCA_003123925.1 Haematobia irritans
ACTGCTGTATATACTTGTTTAATTTAACTCCAATTTCAATTGAAATAATATTGGTGATATCATTTTGTATACTCCTAATTTAATCGTTTCTTTCTGATTTTTCTTAGTTTTTATTACTAAAATGTCAAGCTGTGTACTTTACAAACTGAAAGCCTTCTCGCCCGAAAATATCTAACATCAGGTTTCTACTTAAACAATTCTCTGCTCGGTGCTATCACTATTCTCAACTAACAAAGTCACGACATAATATACTTTCAATCATCTTTTTTCACGAACAAATAAATATGATATTGTAAAAAAAAATATTATACAAAGCCGGCGGAAAAAGAAAGGCAATAAACAAAAAACCTTTATAGGTATGCAATAACGGCATTCAATAGTGTAAAAACCCCCACAAGAAAACTCATCCTATTATCTCACGCTTCAAGTTCAAATATCAAAAATTCCAACATAGTGGCCTACTTTGAAATGCAAGAGCTAGAGAGATATGAAAGTTACATATTTTTTTTTCGCCGATATCTGCTAATCATTTAGGGGTCTAGGCCTCATAAGAGACCATTAAGAATACGCTACAACCAATTTCCCACTTTCTTTCTTTTAATCCACCACTCAGGGCCTATGGCCATACATCATACGTTAGTGTAAATGTTTTATTTGAAACAAACTTGCTGATTGGGAATTACCTACAAACAAAACTTAACACTCAATAGAAAATTAATATCAAATAGAATTTCTAATTGTTCCTATAATAAACTATGAATGTCTGAAAGTGATGGATAATAAATAAAATTTTGACTCTCAGTAAAAAACCTTGATTACTGAGAGATAAGGATTATGATGCTGGGGAGCATTTCTTTCAAAGAAAGTTTGTGGATTTTAAACCAGTGTTAATTTCTTTTTTATCAATATAGAGCAATAGGATCTAATTAAAAAAATTATGATGGTTTCAGTGTAGATGTTTGGTTGAAAATAAATAAAATACCCAGGGGAAAATCGTACAAAAAAATTAAAAATTTGAATCAAAATTTTGGAAGGCAAAAAAAATTGATTGAATTTCCAAGGCCCAAGAGAAATTTTGTTAGACAATTTTCAAATGGGGAAAATTGTCGGCAAAAAATTGTTGATAGAAAAAATTTACAAAATTCAATATTAGAAAACCAATGTTTTTTTCTTAAAAGTTAAACTAGGATTTGATAAAAATTTTTGAGAACAATTTAAATATAGAAATCTTAATGAAAAACTCAACGTCAATTACGCAGGAAGCGAATTGTTTCTGCTTGAAAACAAAAAAAAAAACAACACGTTCACCGAATTTCCATTAGTAACAAATTTGGACACAGTTTTGCCTGTAGATAGATGTTATCGAAACTTCCGTCTAGCCAAGGAAATTTTGACAAAAATTTCTAAAGCAGAAATTTTTTAGAAATTCGCTATGAAAATTATATACTTTTTTTTCAAATCTCTTACTCGGATATTTCAGGCGAAATATTTCTAATGTTTTGGCAAAGACGAAGAAATTTTAGACAGAAAACGAATTTGTCATATAGCAACGAAATTATGTCAAATTGCTATAGAAAAATATAAACATAACAAAATTTTCCCATAGTAACGAAATTTTAACAAAAATTTCCCATATTACGATAGTTTTTCAAATATTTCTACAGAATGTGAATGTTACCAAAAAAATGCCATTTGCAAAGCACATTTTTTTTCAAAATTTTCTACGGCAAAAAAAAATTATACGAAATTTCCTGCATTAAAAACAAGTTTTGGTTAAAAAACAAAGTAATGGAAAGCTAAAGTCGGCGGGCCGACTATATTATACCTGCACCACTTTGTAGATCTAAATTTTCCGTACCATAATTCACATCCGGTCAAATGTGGTTGGGCTATATATAAAGGTATTCTGTCCCAAATACATACATTTAAATAATCACTCGATCTGGAACAGAATTTGATAAGACTTCTACAAAATTATAATCGCCAAAAGTTTATTTATGATTTATCGCGATAATATATGCAATTTAGAAGTTTTAGGAAAATTAGAGTCAATTTTTCACACTTTTCGACTAAGCAGGTGGCGATTTTACAAGGAAATGTTGGTATTTTGACCATTTTTGTCAAATCAGAAAAACATATATAGGGAGCTATAATCTAAATACTGAAACCGATTTTCAACCAACTTTGTCACGCATAGCTACAATGCTACTTCTTACTCCTTGTTGTAAAAATTCTTCAACTAAATCGGACGTTAAAAATTGGCCGTCTACGGTCATATGAGGAAATCGGGGAAAGCTATATTATGGGAGCTATAATTAAATCTGAAACCAATTTCAACCAAATTTGACACGCATTACTTTACAATGCTAATTCTACTCCTGCTTGCAAATTTCAACTAAATCGGCAAGCAAAAAAATGGCCTCTGTGGGCAAATGAGTGTAAATCGAGCGAAAAGCTATATATGGAGCTATTATCTAAATCTTGAACCGATTTGGCTGATATTTTGCAAGTTTTGGTCGAGTACTCAATAATATTCGGCATGTACCGAATTTGAAGAAGATCGGTAACTGTACACGCCAATTAATGACCAGATCGTTAGTGAAAATATATATGGCGGCTATATCTAAATCTGAACCGATTATTTTCCAAAATCAATAGGGATCTTCTTTGGAGCCGAAACAGGACCCTTAATACCAAATTTTAGGACAATCGACTAAAACTGCGAGCTGTACTTGCACACAAAAATACCAATCAACAGACAGACGGACAGACAGACAGACAGACGGACATCGCTAAATCGAACTCAGATTAATTCTAAGACGATGCGGATTACTAAACGATGGGGCTCAGACTTTCCTCTTGGCGGTACATTACAAAGGCACAACTTATTATACCCTGTACCACAATAGTGGTGAAGGTAATAAAAATTATTTATAGCGAAGAAATTTGACACAAAACTCCTGCCCGCAAAGAAAGGTTGACAAATTTTGAATTTGAATTGATATGGAATCGAAATTGTTGACATTTCGATCAAAATTTCTACAGCAAAGACATTTTAAAAATATTTCCCTATAGGCCAATAACATTTAAAACATTTCCTAATACAAAGAAAATTGGATGGAATTTGCTTAATGCCAAAGAAATCGTTGGACGAAAAAAATTTAGACAAATTTCCCTAGAAGCAAAGAATTTGACAAATTTCATCACCCACATGCACCGTTCTCAGCTTCCCTGCTTTAATAAAAACAAACCATAAAATTGACATACTATTGTCCAATCTAGGTATAGAAATTTTCACAAAATTTCCCAAGTTATCTTAAATCCATAGCTCAAATTTGGTGTACAATCTTCTAATGCAATCAGAAATTTGAAAAAATATCCTGTAAGAAATAAATTTGACACCCTCTTTATATAAAGGGTGATTCTTTTGGGTTAGGATTCTCTCATCGCATTAGTATGTTGACGACTCACGTGGCGATTCTCAGACTAGGTGTCAAAGAGAAAAGATGACTCAGTATGCTATACATTTTATGCATGATAGACTTACGATCGCCTCACACAACCGCTCGAATTTTCAGCGTGAATGGGCCCTAGAAAAGTTGGCCCCAGAAAAATCCGCTTTTTTATCGACCAAATTTTGTTCAGCGATGACGGCTCATTTCGGTTGAGATTGCCTACGAAATAAGCAAAATTCCGCAGTTTGGATGTTAGAGAAACCAGGAAGCCGCTTCAAGAATGCCCATGCATTCCCGAAAAATGCCACTGTTTTTGTGTCGGTTTGTACGCTGAGTGGAATCATTGGACCGTTATTTTTTTTCAAAGATGCTGTTGGACCGGCACGTTACGGTGAATGGCGATTCGCTATCGGTTCGATGCTAACAAACTTTTTGTTCACTAACAAAAATGCAATAACTGGAACTTGGTGGCAGTAGTCGCATGGTTCAACAAGATGGCGCTTACATGCCACACAGCTCGCGATTCTATGGCCATTTCTGCAGGTGAAACTTCGGAAACCAATTCATCTCTAGAAAGGGCACGGTAAGTTGGCCACCAAGATCATGCGATATTTGGACGCTTTAGACTTATTTTTTGTGAGGCTACGTTAAGTCTACAAGTCTACAGAAATAATCCAGCACCTATTCCACCTTTGCGAAGACAAACCATTTCCGAAGAAATCTCGGGCATTTCCGGTCCGACAAATGCTCGAGAAAGTTGCCCAAACAATTGAACTTTCGAATGGGACCCACCTCAAGACGCAGCCCCGCCGGTCAACACTTTAAATGAAATTATGCTTCAAAATGTAAATGTCATGGAAACCATCTAACGTTCAAATAAAGAACCGATGAGATTTGCAAATTTTATGCGTTTTTTTAAAAAAAAAGTTATCAAAGGCTCTTAATAAATCACCCTTATAGAGAATTAGAGATTTTTTACACAATTTCTATAGCAAAGAAATTTTCGACAACATTTTCCTCTAACAAAGAAATTTTCTGAAAAGAATCTTCTGTAAAAATTTAGCAAATTTTCAATAGTAAAGAAAGATCACTTTGCGGACAAATTCACTAAAGCATAGAATTTTGCCCAAAAAAAAAATCCTGATAAAAATATTTTCAAAATTTACCAATATAAATGAAATTTTACAAAATTTCCTTAATACAAAAAAAGTATGGGCTAAATTTCCTAATGCAAGGAAATTTTGAGCAAAATCTCCTGTAAAAAATAAATTTTGAAAGACAGAGACTTTGACACAAATATTTCCTATAGCAAAGAAATTTGAAAAAAGAAACTTCTATGACGAAGATATTTAACAAATTTTCTGCTATAGCAAGAAATTTCTGAAAACATGTATATGAGAAGAAATGTTGAAAATTTTCCCATAGCAAGAATTTTAAACAAAATCTCCTGAGCAAAAAACAATGACAAAATCTTCCAATTATGTAACCGAAATTGTTACTCAATTTCCTAACTCAAAGAAATTTCAGTTTAACATTTCCAATGAAAGATATTTTGACAAATTTCCTAGGTAGGAAAAGAAATTTTCACAAAATTTCCTATAGCAAAGAGAATGTTTCATAAAATTTCCTACTAACAAGAGGAATTTGTGACAAATTATAAATTAATTGGTCTTCTCAAGCTCGAAGGTCTTGACAAATCTTCATATACACGGGAAAAAAAGGTTGACAGATTTTCTAAAGCAAAGAAATGTGTCACAAATCTCTTACAGCAAAAAAATTTTCACAGGAATTCTTTTCTACCGCAAAAAAATTTTCCCAATAATTTCCTACAGGCAAATAATGTTGAAAAGATTTTCCGTATAGCCATTTGGAAATTTGAAAAAAATCTTCTTTATAATTGAAAAACAATTCCATATAACAAAAAATATATCATGAAAATTCCTATAGCAAAGATATTTGACAAGATCTATCTACAAAGAAAAAAGCGTTTGAGAGGCTTTTCCTAAGCAAAGAATAGTTTTACACAGAATTTCCTCAAGCAAAGAAATTTGACAAAATTTTCCCTATAGACATGAAATTTAAACAAAATTTCGTAATCATAAGAGAAATTAACAAATATTCCTCCTACAGCAAAAAATTTCACAAAATATTCCTACAGCCAAGAAATTTGACAAAATTTTCCTCATTATAGCCAATGAAATTTGCCATCTATCTATAAAAAAACAATACATTTAGCAAACGAATTTCACTAAATTTCCTACAGCAAAGAAATTTTTGACAAAATTTTCCTTATAGCCATGAAATTAAACAAAAATTGATCCTATAGCCAAAGAAATTGTAAACAAAAATTCATGTATAGCCAGAGAAATTTTGCAACATCTTCTATAACGATAACATTTTTGACAAATTTTGCCATGGGAAATAATTTTAGCAAAATTTCCTATAGTAACATATTTTTACAAAAATGTTTCATATAGTGACATGAAATGTTGACAAAACTTTTTATAACAACAGAATTTTGTCAAATAGCGAAGAAAATTGTTGACAAAATTCCATATAGCCATGGAAATGTTAAAAAATCCTCCTGTAGCAAACAAATTTTTGGAAAAATTTTTCTTGGCGAAAAAATTTTAACCCATAAAGATAACAACGGAAAATTTTTTTCGAAGAAAATCTCCTAACCGAAAAAATACAAATTTCCTAAGGTAAAGTGAAATTTTACAACAAAATTTTCTATTAGCAGATGAATCTTGACCAAAATCTCTTATAGTAACGAAATTTTTACAAAATTTCTATAACAAAGAAAACTTAGCAAAATCTTCCTATAGCGAAAAAATGTTAACAAAATTTTCTATCCGATAAAATATTGACATCCATCCTGCAGCAAAGAAATTTTGAGCCAAATTTGCCTTAATAGAATGAAATTTTGACAATTTCGACAAAAATTTCTACAGCAAAAGATATTATAAAAATAATTTCCTAATGACAAAGAAATTTTTGACAATATTTCTATAACCGAAAAAATTAGACAGAATATTCCCTAGAGCAAAGAAATTTGTGACAAATTTTCCGGTAAAAAAAATTGACAGTATGTCCAAAAGTATAGATTTAACACAAAATTTCCCAATATATTAAAGAATTGGCTAAATCTCTAATGCAAAAAAATTTGAAAAAATATCTCCTCTAAAATATATATTAAAAGATTCTACACAATATAGCAAAGAAATTTTGACAAAATTTTCTCTAACAAAGAAATTTAGACAAAATTCACTAAAGCAATGAAATTTTAACAAAATCTCCTATAGTAACGAAATTTTTACAAAATTTTCTATAACAAAGAAATTTTAGCAAAATTTCCTATAGAGAAAAAATTTTAACAAAATTTTCTATAGCTAAGTAATGTTAACAAAATCTCCCATAAAAAAAAATTTCAATAAAATTTTTTATTTAATTTTTGATTAAATTTCCTATAGGGAAGAAATTTCGACAAAAGCTACTTTGACAAAATTTCCTATAGCAAAGAAATTTTAATAAATTGTCTATCGGGAAGGAATTTTGGCAGTCTTTTATATAGTAACGAAACATCGACAAAAATTTCTATAGCAAAGAAATTAAAAAACAAAATTGATAAAATTTTCTGAAAAAAAAAAAAAAAAAAAACAAAAAAAAAAAAAACAACAAACAAAAAAAGAAGGAGGAAGGAGCAACAAAAGATATGACTCAAACATTTAAATGAAATTACTTATCAACACAAGTAATGATTTCATGGACCAATCTTTACGTTTTTCAATAAGCGCGAGAATTGAGATTTTTGCAAATTTTTAAAATGCGTTCTTTTTTTAAAAAAGTTATCAAGCTCTTAAATCCCCTTTACTCAAAGCCTGCCATCCACATCGGAATTACTTGGGTGCGATAACACTTGCCGGGGCGATGCAAGGGTATCGTAAATTTTTTAGCACTGTTCTTCTAAATTGTAGTAGCCCATAGGGGTATCATACCTTACGAAACAAAAAAAGGTCCGATTAATAAGTAATAATCTAGTTTGGAAAAATTTCCTATAGAAAATAAAATTTAAAAATTTTTCTTATAGAACTAAAAATTTGACAAAAATTTCTAATAAAATAAAATGTTTGAAAACAATTTTCCTATGGAACAGTAAATGTGACAATTTTCCTATAACATACAATTTTTGACAAAAATTTCTATAGAAATAAAAAGTTGATATTTGTATAGATGTTTGACAAATTTTATAGATAAATGTTGACAAAATTTTTACAGAATAAATTTTCAAAATTTCTTAGAAAAATCTTTGACAAACATTTATAGCAAATAAACTTTTGACAAACTTCCTATAGAAAATTGAATTTTACAAAATTTCTATAGTAATAAATTTTGAACAAAATTTTCCTTGGGAAATAAGTTTTTATGGTAGATTAAAAATTTCCTATAGAATAAAAATTTTGAAAAATTTTCCTATGGAAATAAATTTTGACAAACATTTTGTATAGAATAACTTTTGACAAACTTTCTTATTAGAAAGAATTTTGACAAATTTTCTATAGTAATAAAAATTGACAAAATTTTCTTGGAAAATGTTTTTGGTAGTTTATTTTCTGGCGATAATTGGACAATTTTTGTGTTAATAAGTTATCGGCCCTATATAATAAATTAAAGACGGATACTGGACCAATTTTTCATGGGCCTTGTTAGGCCATATACTTTACAAAATTTCACCACATTTCCAACCGTATCGCGATGACTTTTGGCTCTCCAAGACAGCGATCCGCCGACCGTCAAATCTGGGGGATGGTTTATATGGAACTATATTAATTATGACCGAATATTGGACCATTTTGCAATGGTTGGTATAGAAGACATTAACTACTACACATGTAACCAATTTCCAACTGGATCGGATCGAATTTTTGCCTCTTCCAAGAGGCTCCGGAGGTCAAAAAATCTTGGGAGAATCGGTATTTATATGGGGCTATTATAATTAATTGACCGACTATGGACCCATTTTTTTGCATGGTTATTAGAGCCGTATAACTAACATAGTCAAAATTCACCAGATCGGAATGGATTTTGCCCCTCAAGAGGCTCCGGAGGTCAAAATCCTGGGTGATATCGGTTTATATGGGGGCTAATAATATTATTAGGGACGATAGGACCCCAATTTTTTGGGCTGGTTTTAAAAACCGTATACTTAAGGACACGTCTAAATTTAACGGATCCGGTAATTCGCTCTCCAGAGGCCTCCGGGTGGTCAAATCTGGGGGATAGGTTTATTGGAGCCATTAATAATTATGGCGATATGGACCAATTTTTTATGGTTTTTTGTTAGAGCCATACTACCTAATATCAGGTACCAATTTCAACCCGGATCAGGATGAATTGGTCCCCCCTCCCAAAAGTCCTCCGGAGGTCCAAATCATGGGTCGGTTTTTTTATGGTATTATATCAATTATGGACCGATATGGGACCCAATTTTGCATGGTTGTTAGAACTATATAACTAACATCAGGTACCAAATTTCAAATCGGATTCGGATGATTTATTCCCCCAAGGAGGCCCTCCGGAGGTACACATCTGGGGGATCCGGTTTCTTCTATATGGGGCCTATATATAATTATGTGTTTGTAGAAGACGTATAACTAAAGACCACGTACCAAATTTCTACCGGAATCGAATCATTTTGCCTGCCTCGGGAGGCTCCCAAGCCAAAATTGGGGGATAGGTTTATGGGGCTATAACGTAAACGGTGGTTCCGCATAATGCCCATTTTTCATAACATCCGGACCTACATCCAAATAAAACTATTTGTTCCAAGTTTTTCAAGTCGATTAGCTTTGTATTTCGTTCGGAAGGTTAAGCGTGAATTTCCACAGACGGGAAACGGACAGCCGGACAGACGGACAGCAGCGGACCGGACGGACATGCTTAGATGCGCTCAGAATTTCACCACGACCCAGAATTATAAAACTTTTATGGGGTCTAGAGCAATATTTTCCGATGTGTTTTACAAACGGAATACAAGTTAATATACCCCCATCCTATGGTGGGAGGTATAAAAAAAAATAAAATTATTATAAAATAATTCATAATTGCGAATATTTTAATCCAATGCACAAATAAAAATCATCGAAATGTTATGACCCCAAAGAAAAAAAACATGTAATCACCAAAAATAATATATATTCGAATTTTATAATAATTAAATAAATATTTTTTTTACAATTATTTACTTATATTCAAAAATCATCAAATGCTCTTATATTAGGATTTTATCTATCTAGTCAAGAGATCAAAATGGTGTTTCGCTCATCATTTAATTCTAAATCATTGATATAGGGGATGATAAATGATGTTAGTGAGAAAGTACTAAAAATGTGTTAAAATGTACTTTCTCAAGCCAAAAGTGCTAAAAATTATATATATCAAAGTCAAAAAGTTGCTAAAACTTATAATATATAGAAGAGCTACTGTAAATAGTATTACGTATAGTTTAATCTAAATCGATGGGACAATTTTTTTTAGATTTTCTAAAAATTAACTTATTTTGTCAATTTATTTCTTTAAAAAAAATTTATCATAATTTTATTTCTATAGAAAATTTTGTCAAAAATTTTATGTCCATAGAAAATGTTGTCCCATTTTCTTATTCTATTAGAAAATTTTATCAAAGTTATTTTCTATAGGAAAATTTTTTCTTACACAGAAAAAATTCACGAAAAATTTCACAATTAATGAATTTTAATGAGTTTTAAAAAAATATTCAATTAAAAATTAATTGATCAACAATTCTTTTAATTTGAAACAAAATCAATCACAAAAATTAATAGTAATCAAATTATTTCTTTTTAATTGGACCAATTAATTAATTTTTAATTGACCTTCAATTAATTTTTTAATTGGATACATATATCATTTGTGATTGAAACATTTCAATTAAAAATTAAATTGGATCAATTAAAATT
>PGFW01019704.1:4515-16336 GCA_003123925.1 Haematobia irritans
TTCTATTCCATTCTATCTTTTCTCTTCGAATCTTCATTGCCGATTTATCTGTGCTTCTTTTTGTTATTTAGTCGAGATTTGTCACTGCACAGCCTTTTTTATTCATGGCCTTGGAAAGGTAACTCTTGAATTCCTTTCTAGCCAAACCTGTCGTTTCTTACGGAATTTACTGTTTTCACAGCTAAGACGACCACTTTTGTGAGCGTAGCGCCCCAGACCACTTTCTTTGTCCCAGCCTTATTTCTTTACCATTAAGCTTAAACCTTTATTACGTTCTGCGTATATTAAATTTGTCCAGGCCGACTGCCTTTTTTTTGAGGATTGACATCTTGTAATTTCGATGAATACGTTGATGTTAAATCGGTTCCCTGCTCTGTGGTCGCCTCTCCCTGAAAAATTTCTTTTGTCATGTATCACAAAAGAAAGCGTCTCTACTTCGCTACATACCTCGTCCTCTGATGAAGATGCATGCGAGCTTGATATTTCCTTAACTGTCTCCATCAATTTTTCGATATGAAATGACTTTTTTTCTAGCCAACATCCTTTAGCTTGTTTGCCCAGCTTTAGTTCTTTAATGCCTCTACAACACCAAATCCATTAAATATATACAGCCCTGAATTTTCCTTCACATGCAGGCTATCATTTAAGGCCCGTGTCCACACCATAGTTATCGCATTACATTAATATCTTGACCACGGAAACCATTCCTTTTAATTTTTTCACATCATTGTCCAAGCATACCGTTGATTATTTGACTACGCTAAACGGCCCTATTTGTTCTCCAATTTCGAATAGTTTTTGACAGGTGTCGACGTTTAGGATTTTTGTTTCTGATTTCCTAAGCCACCGTTTTCTTCCTTGGTTACTTCTTCGTAAAAATTCTTTAATTTCCAACTACCATCAATTCCCTTTGGTATTTTCGATATTTCTAGGACTTGTGTAGAATTGGGTATCATTAATTAACACAACCCCTTTTTTCCCCGACCCCCTCTTTGATAAATCGTTTTTGCAGGGAATATGTACGGTAGCTGAAGGCAGCGCCAATCTAGATGAAATTGTTCGGCCCCAATTTCCTCATTCATAGTTTACTACAGCATTAAATTTTACTTAATTAACTTACAATACTTCCCAATTACGACGACTTTGCAAAACAACACGATTTAAGTGAACAGCTGATTAAATGGAATTAGTGGATTGTGTCACGTAATCGCATATGACTTGATGGAAGCGTATATATATAATCCGTTTGTGCAAGGCGTCTAATGCGCTTTACAGACTATAGGTTATTCCGGACGGACAGTGCTCGCTGTCGAACAGTATTCCATATATTGTGCACATTATAACAGTTAAGTCCGAAGCATAATGCGATACTGCTGCAATGTTTATGGGATCGATAACAACACTTTACCGATATTAAGTTCTCGCCGAACAAGTCGTATCGATTCCACACACTCAATAAAGTTCTTTAGCAATACACGCGACATTCCGTCCGGAATAAACTGATATTCTTGTATAAGCCGATCTAGCGGCCAAAAGTCATTAAACAATTAATTCCGGTAACAAGAATTTTACAATGTGCAAACCAACGGACTATACGACATTGTTCCGGAATAAGATTTTTTTTCATCCGAAAATGGTTTATCGATCCATAAACAAACAGCCATTATCGATTATGTCTTCTGTCTGGTTTTTTGTGATTCCATGTAATGTCTATTTTTGTTGAGAAGCGAATTTTCACCAAAACTTGAATTCCAATCTAATTCTTTGAAAATAATGTTTGAAATGCGTATTGAATACTAAGCATTTTTTCCAATGCGTGTCTTATGGGTAATTAAACTTAATAATGTGGACGGCGCATTTAAAACGTAATTTGGCCAGAACCCACCAAAGATTCTTCACCTACCCTGGCCTGGAAGTGCACTTCCGTCGTTCGAATTTCCTCCGTCTTTATTATCGCGTGCGGGAGTAAAGTATACTGACCTACGTGGCAGCCTGCCACATTTCAAAGTTTATTTCATCATCATCGCTACCACAGACTCGTAAGTGACACTGCAACAATCGCCAACATGTGATAGTATTTTTGCCATCACTATTTATCAAGAGTCATATTATATTTTGTAAAACACCAAGCACAACTAGCTTCTTATAATTTATTTAAATAAAACGATAATGAAGTGCTGAAAACATATTTTTTCGCTTAAAGGCCGGTACTCTGTTCGGTTTTCGCGTTGAAACTCCATTAAAAACCAAAAAATGCGAAAAAATTTGCGAAAATTTTTTCCATTTGTGATATCTTTGTTTTTTTCGTGTTGAAAAAACTGACGTTTATAGCACGGCCCCATTTGCGATGTGAATTTAAGAAATAATTTATTTATTTAAAACCTATTTGTGCGGGTTATAAATCAAAACACGGACCATATTTTTGTTCCGAAACTATACAAAGGATCAAAGGAATAGCAGATCAATTGCCCAAGGAAAAATAAAACTTATTTTGTAAAAACAACAACAAACCACCAACTTAATCAATATCGCTCCCTAAAATAGCGCTCCAAGCTACCTAGAAAAAACGCCGCTTTCTATGTGCGAAATAATGGTTTCCATAAAAATTTTTCGCAAGAATGAACATAGTGTATGGAGTTTCAACGCGAAAACCGAACAGAGTACCGGCCTTAACCTAACCTAACCTTTCATTGAGCTCCCGTCCCCCTCCCATGATTCATGTTGCATACAATGTGTTCCGAGACATCATCAACGCAGCAGCCGCTGGCGTCATACTCTCTGATCGAATTGCCCTACTTCCCAGCAAAACGCCGCCGTGCCAGTAATCATGGAACTGAATCTAGAGATTAGTAATGCGCTTTACAGACTATCATTTATTCCGGACGACAGTGCTCGTGTCGAACATATCCCATATATTGTGCACATTATAAGTTAAGTCCGAAGGCACAATCGATACTGCTGTCTGTTTATGGGATCGATAACACACTTACCGATTATTTATGTCATCGCCGACAAGTCGTATCGATCCGACACACTGTAAGATTCTTTACAAACACCGACATTCCGTGCGGAATAACTGATAGTCTGTAGAGCGCATAACAAATTATACGTTTTTTCCCGACGGAATGTCTGTGTTTGTAAAGAATCTTACAGTGTGTCCAATCTATACAATTCGTTGATGACTAAATAATCGTAAATGTGTTATTGAACCCATAAACATGGAGCAGTATCGATTATGCCTTCGGACTTAACTTATATTGTGACCAATGTGTGGAATATGTTCGATACGACCACTGTCGTCCGGCGCATTACAACAGACATTTCGTCCGGATAAACTTATAGTCTGAACGACACATTAAGAAGATTTCGTACCAAGTGTGAACGTAGTATTATTTTTGAATGCATCACTAAATAGTTTTCTTTCCATACCCTGGATTTTCGAAGCTGTCACAAAAGACATTCATGTCACGACTACGATTGCATTGTGGCAAGATTGTGGCTGTATTTGCAAAAAATTAATATTAAAGTAAATAATGTTCATAAAATCTCTAAATGTGCTGGTGCTAGTGTTTATTAAAATTTATTAAAAAGAAAAACATTCCGAAGAGAAATATCTTCTTGGATCTGCAGAAACAAAAGAAGGCCTGGAGAAACAAAAGAAGTTTGGGGTCCATGTAAAATTTGAAGCTTAACATAACACACATCTGCACACTAACAAAAATACCTGAAAATGTTAAGTGCGTCTCGTTCATTTATTGGAACATTACTTTTTACATTATCCGTGTTAATTTTCAGCCAGCAACAGATGAGGTAAGCTCTTAACAAGTTATATATTACTGATGCATTCCGCAAATATTTGCTAAACAGTGCTTGGAACAGTTATATTTAAGAAACAATTATTTTTTTTTAATTTTCTGGAAGTGCCTAAGTATCGGCGTACATGAAACCAATCACATTATTGTATTTCGAATCTTTCTTGTTTATTGTTGTTAACATATGTTTCCAACGTCTGTCCATTAGCTACTGCAAAATGTACACAGAATGTTTATTTTTTTTGGTTTTTTTTATTGATCTATTTTGTTGTTGTATTGTTTATCTTTTTCTGTGATGATGGCTCTTCAATAGTAATGAATTTTATATATCCTCAACAGCAGCTACCGGCTGTGTTTGTTTTATCAATAGAAATTTAATGGGTATAGCTGTTGGCTTGCTTGAAATAATGTGACGATGATGACAATACATACATACGTCAATATTTTGATACCATCAACTTGTTGTATCAAAAGCCGATATGGCGTTAATTTTAGCTTTGTGATAATTTAAATTTTGACCCAGAAAACTTGTTCGAATGTGGCTTAATTTAGATATTGCTATATTTAGCTTTATTATTATGCGTAGGTGTTATTCAGGTTATTGGATTGTTTTGTATCGATGCGTTAACGTACATTACAATGAATGGGGAGTATTTTATTTTTAGAAATTGGTTGTCAGAATTTCCATTTCCTGTTATTATGAGGATTTCAAGAATGTCGCAAATTAACTGTAAGTTCTTGAATTATTTTTGACCTAAACGATGAACAATAATAACCAGTTGATATTCTCGACAACAAAAATTGTAATAAATTAGGAAGATCCCAAAAAACAAAGAAATGATTTATGGTTTGAACAAGCATTAAGTTAAAGAACAAGAGTAAGTTTTGAATAATGGAGAGGATGGTTTTAACCATGGAAAGTCATCCTTATTTTTTGTACACTAACGTCATACTTTTGACAAAATTTTCCATAGAAATAAAATTTTGACAAAATTTTCTATAGAAATAAAGTTTTGACATAATTTTTATAGAGTTTGACAAAATATTGGATAGAAATAAAATTTCGATAAAATTTTCGATAGAAATAAAATTTTGACAAAATTTTCTGTAGAAATAAAATTTTGACAAAATTTTCTATAGAAATAAAATTTTGACAAAATTTTCTATAGAATAAAATTTTGACACAAAATTTTATATAGAAACAAATTTTGACAAATTTTCTATAAAAAATAAACTTTTACAAAAATTTTCTATAGAAATAAAATTTTGACAAAATTCTATAAAATAAAATTTTACAAAAATTTTCTATAGAAATAAAAGTTTGACAAAATTGCTGTAAATATAAAATTTTACAAAAATTCTTAAAATAATTTTGTACAAAAATTTTCTATAGAAAAAATTTTGCAAAAATTTTCTATAGAATAAAAATTTAGACAAAAATTTTCTATCAATAAAATTTGACAAAATTTCTGATAAAATAATAATTTACAAAAATTTCTGTTAGAAATAAAATCTTGGAATATTTTCTGATAAAAAAAAAAAATTTACAAAAATCTTCTGTAAAATAAAATGTTGACAAAATTTTCTTAGAAATAAAATTTCTGTAGAAAAAAAAATTTTCTATATAAATAAAAATTTTACAAAAATTTTTTATAGAATAAAACTTTTACAAAATTTGTTCTGTAGAAATAAAATTTACAAAAATTTTCTATAGAAATTAAAAATTTTGACAAAAATTTTATAGAAATAAAATTTTGACAAAAATTTCTATAGAAATAAAATTTTGACACAATTTTCTATAGAAATAAAATTTTGACAAAATTTTCTATAGAAATAAAATTTTGACAAAATTTTCTAAAATAAAATTTTACAAAAATTTTCTATAGAAATAAAATTTTTGAAAAATTTCTTTAAAATAAAATTTTACAAAAATTTTCATAAAAATAAGATTTGCTAAAATTTGACTTTTGACAAAAATTTTTTGTTTAGAGTTTGACAAAATTTTCTTAGAAATTAAATTTGACAAATTTTCTATTTGAGAAAAAGTTTTGACAAAAATTTTCTAAGAAATAAAATTTTGACAAGAATCTTTCGTATATAATAAATCTGGAAATTTAGACAATGAATTTGGACAAAATTTTCTGAGTAGAAATGAAATTTTGAGGCAAGAGATGTCGTAGTAGAGAACAGAGAGACTTTTAAAAGTTTGGCTGGGGTATAAGGGAAGATTATTTTAGCAGGCAAAGATGGTGGGTGACAGATATGAAAGTTTTTGTGAGAGAAAAAGGGTTCTACCAGAAATAAGAGTTGTAACAGGGAAGGATGTTTCGTGATAGAGAATAGAGCGTTTGTTTACAAAGGAAAGGTTCGGGGGGTATAGGAAAGTTTAAGGGAGAATGTTGAGCAAAATTGTTCGGTATACAAGATAAGGAAGTCTTTGACACACACAGATGTGTTGTCTAGAATGAATAAAATTTTTAGCAAAATTATTGCGTTATACGAAATAAGAAATGTTGGCGAGGCCGAAGAAAAGTTTCGGGATATAAGGAATAAGTCAGTGTTTAGCCAAATAATGTTTGTCCAGTAGAAAGTAGAAGGAATTTTGCAGCTAGAAATGGTGCGTGGTAAGGGAAGAAAAAGTACAAAAATTGTCCGTGATGAGGGGAGAAAGGTAAGAAGTGTTGACAAAGGAGGTTGTGTCGGGTATAGGAGAGAGAAGGGAATGGTGTTCGGGCAGGGTTAGATACAAGTTTGTGACCAAGGAATTTTCGGTTGAGGTGAAGAATAAAAGTGTTGTTGACGAAAGATTGAGTAGGAAAGAGAAAAGTGGTGTCAGCAGAAGAGAAATTTTCGGGGTGATAGAAGAGTTGAAAATTTTGCAGGAATGGTATTTTCGTTATAGAAATAATTGAAATATAGAAAAAGTTTGGACAAAATTTCTTATACGAGAAATAAAATTTTTACAAAATTTTCTATAGAAATATAAATTTTCACAAAATTTTCTATAAAAACAAATTTTACGAAAAAAATTTTGCTATATGAAATAAGAATTTTGAAAAAATTTTTCTTATAGAAATAAAATTTTCTTGATAGAAATTAAAAGTTTACAAAATTTTCTGATTAAAGATATAAATTTTACAGAGAAAATTTTCATAGTAAATTAAAACTTTTTGAAAAAATTTTCTAGGTAGGAAATAAGAGATTTACAAAAATTTTCTATTGAAACAGTAATTTGCAAAAGTTCGTGTAATTCAAAAATTTTTTTGAATAATCTAAAAATTTTTATTAAAACTAAAATTTTTATCAAAACGATTTCTATAAAATGATAACTTGTTGACAAAGATTTTGTGCTATAAAATAAAAAAATTTTACAAAAGATTCTTCTATTAAAGAAAAAATTTTGGCAAAAATGTTTTATAGAAATAGGAGATGTGTGAAAAAGGGAATCTGTTAGAAATAAAAATTTTCCGTATAGGATTAAAGATTTGGACAAAAATTTTTCCTATTAAATTCTCCATATCGGGGCCGTTTTGAAGTTCAAGACGATTTGCGAATTTAAAATCTGTAAGTGAATCAGTGATTGAAAGGTCAGAAGTTTCTTGTTGTGAACTACATTGTTACACGGTGCTTGTCTTGTTGGTATGCTGATAACGCGGGGTCTTGTTGAAACCACATGACGATTTGCGAAGTCTAGGGGCTATCTTTCGATTTGGGCAAAAAAGAAAGGATAAACTCTCGATATGCAGTCTGGCGGATGTAGCTGGATCACCGGATTCGAGCGGATAGGTGATTTATGGGCTCAGTCTTGTGTGGAAGGCTATATCTTTTGAAGTATTACCGGGCTCCTATGATGACCACGCTGCCCATACAACCGCATTTGTTTCTGGAATGCATTAGTAACTATTTGCAAGTACTTCAGGCTGTCTTCATCAAAACTAGACAAACCTGCTTATTTTACTGTAACCCATTGAACCAAAATGGGCTTCGAGCGCTGAACACAATTGTTTCGATAAGATGCGCACGATGAACATTCTTAACATAGCCAGTTATTTTTAATTAAAAATTCAATTTGCTGCGTTGATTTCATTTGGTAACCAGAAAGATAATAGCTAAAAAAATCACCCTTTACAAACTCATAATGTGTGAGAAGACTATTAGCATTACAAATCACCGCCTTAGAATATATAGCAATTTGTTTATACGATTGATTGGTAATTGGATGAAAATGTTAAATGTCAATTGTTTATTTGTTCAATAAGTTTTGTCTTATATTTCCATATTCCTTGTTTGTTTTTTATTTTAGAAAATCAATTTGCCTCGTTATTATCCCTTGGCTCCAGATGACCAGTTGCTAAATAATGACAAACGATTCATGCAAATTATGCAGGGTAGCGGAGGCAGCAGTGTGAATCTTAACAATGGAGCTGCGGTATCTGTTGGCGATGCAGTGCCATGGCCAGACAAACATAATAAAGTGGAAAAATTTGATATAGAAAAAGAGATAAATAAACTTAACATAAGTAAGTAATTATAGCCATTAAGAGATTTTTTTCTTTTTTGCGATTAATGTTATGACAATTTTTAATTTTTATCAATTTTTTTTTTTTTATTACAGCCTATGTTTATCAATCATCATGGCCCCCAAATGATGTTGAATTGGGCTCTGTCACTGCTGTTAGCTTTGATAAGGCCGGTAATGTTGTACTATTTCATCGATGCGATCGTATATGGGATCAAAATACATTCTCCCTTAAAAATGAATTTCTTCAACGTAGAAAAGGTCCAATACGTAATAATACGGTTTTGGCTTTGGAAAGAAATTCAGGAAAATTAGTCTATGGATGGGGTAAAAATTTGTAAGTATAATAGAGGACAATGTAAATATGCATTACGATAGCTGGAGTTTTGCTAAAATTTGCAAGGTGATAATAACTTTCATTAATAGAAGTTAGGATATAGGGTCCAAATTGAGTCCATCATTCCCAGTGTTTCATTTGCTATGACTCTTTTTTTTTTGTCCATAAAGCTCGAATATAATTAATTGATATACCTACAGGAAAAATGGGGCGTAAATTGCCAATGCTCCAGTTTCTCGCAATTTTAAAAATGTCATAAAAAATTGATTTCAAAATGCATTTATTATAGTAATAAGCATTCGAAACTGTTTGTACGAAGTAAACATAGCGTACTCTAGTACATATAATGATATTATGGCTTATTTATTAGCCTATCATTACCATTTTTTATGGTGTTTAGAAAGTTAAATATATTGTCCAAATTGGTTGGGAAAGTTGCTGTTTCGGTTTTCCATATTCTCATCAGTTTCCTTTATTTTATTCTACTACATTTCGTTTTTTGGACATGTTGGAATTTTTAAAGCGTTCTCAGCATTAGAGAACGCTTAGCAGTCAGATTGAAATGAGTAAGAACGTCCAATAAAGGAAACTGATGAGGATGTGAAAATCCGAAACAGATGTCTTCCCAACCATTTTGGACAACATTTTTAATTTTCCAAAAACTGCAATATGGTTGTATACTGCTCAGAATTGACCGGCAATCGTTTTCTTGGAAAGATTTCACTTTCGATCATTTTCTTGGAAAGATTTTGTTTACTATATATGATTATAATTTTAACTTTCTTATTTTAATTTTAGATTCTATATGCCACACGGTCTTACCATTGATCACGATGACAATGTGTGGGTAACGGATGTAGCATTACATCAAGTCTTTAAATTTGGTCCACAAGGTTCAAATGATAAAGCCCTAATGGCATTAGGTGTTGCATTTGCTCCAGGTTCTGGTGAATCGAAATTTTGCAAACCCACATCAGTGGCAGTTCTGCCAAATGGAGATTTCTTTATTGCTGATGGTTATTGCAATGCTCGCATATTAAAATACTCCAAAGATGGTACACGTATATTATCATGGGGACAAAATTCATTCTCAGGAAGATCTTTTAAAGAGGCTCCACAAAATTTTTTCGCCATTCCACATGCCCTGACATTGTTGCCTGAACATGAACTTATCTGTGCAGCAGATCGAGAAAATGGTCGTATACAATGTTTCTTTTGGTCCAATGGAACATTCCATAGTCAATATCATTCACAGCTTATTGGTGATCGTTTATTTAGTATGGATTATACCCCAGCTCAGGGTGAGTTGTGTTTATAATGTTATTTTGCATGGACTAATTTTTTTTCTTCTATATCCACAGGAGGTCAGTTTGTTGTAGTCAATGGTCCTACGGCTGAGATTGGATACAAACCTGATCCCTATAATGAAGTACGTGGCTATATTATGGATTTTAAAACCAAAAAAGTTACTGCAAAATTTGGTCCCAATGATTTGGAATTTTCAAATCCTCATGATGTTGCCGTTACCATCGATGGCAATGAAATCTACGTGGCCGAATTAGATCCCAAAAGGATACATAAATTTTTACACAAATCATTGGTAAAATCTATACCCATTTCGGCGGCTAAACCAAAAGCCAATATTGAAGGAGACTACAAAGTACAGCGTTCAAATACAACTCAGGTATCATCAGCTGCTGGTCTGGCTGCTGATGCCATCGTGGATGATGGTTCATCTTCGATTACTTCAAAACCACCACATCACAAGCCTAGTGCTACAGCCATATTAGTGGCATCACTTATGCTTCTATTTGCATTTCTCACATTTGGTTTGGCCCTCTTGATAGCCCGAAGGAGGCGAAGAGGTAATGCAGCTGGTTTAAGTGTAGGCCAACCTAGTGAATTGGTCTATCGTAAATTAGTTGCCTCTGCTCAAAATATTTCCGATGATTCTCCTTAGAGTAAATGTGTATTATGAGCCTCATAAGTGTATTTCTATACGGTTGCTATTTTGTATTTATTATAAATGTGTGCGTTCTTATTTTCTTTGTGATTATTGTTTTTACGAAGGCTGCTACTTAAGCTAATTTGCTAAAAGAATTTTATTCCATGAATGCTATGGAACATTTTTGTGTATGTTTTCCATAAATTCCTCATATCCAAGTATTGTTTTAAGTCCACCTATGTATACAATTTTTATTATATTTCCAATTTTGGTTTTTTGGTCATCACGAATTAAAATTATGTTTTTTGTCATTTTGTCCTTGCGATTTTGTTTTTTTTTACCATTATGTTTTTTGTCTTACAAAATTTTTGTTACCATTTAAGTACCTAACAATCACAATCTACAAAACACTCTAGTAGTCATTTAGTCACTCTTTTTTCCGTTAATGTCCTCATAATTTGTGTGTGCTATTCTTTAGTTGATAACATTTACATACTTTTATACATCACTTAGCTGATACAATATTATTGTAATTAAGTTATACAATCAAATCTCATTTTTTATATATTTTACAATAAATTTACTTTTCCGATTATTTGTCAATGTTTTTTTTTTAGAATTCATTAATTTGTGTTTTTTTTGTTGTTTTCTATATTTGTCTCCTGCACTTGCATCATTAATTGATCTACTAGCCAATTCTATATCCCATTATTGGTTAGGTTAGATAGAGTGCAAAAATAATCAAACCAAAATTTTTGAAAGAAACATTTAACACAAAATTGTCAAAATTTTATTTCTATAGAAAATTTTGCAAAATTTTATTTCTATAGAAAATTTTGTTCAAATTTTATTTCTATAGAAGAATTTTATTCAAAATTTTATTTCTATAGAAATTTTGTCAAAATTTTATTCCATTAGAAATAAATTCGTTAAATTTTATTGTCTAGTAAAATAATTGGTCAAAATCTTATTCTATTAGAAAATTTGTGTCAAATATTTAATTTACTATTGATCCTAGAAAATTTTTCAAAATTTTATTTGCTTTTTAGAAAAATTTGGTCACAAAATTTTATTCTATAGAAAATCTTTGTCAAAAATTTATTTGTATTAGAAAATTTTGTTACATTTTATTCTCTATAGACAATTTTGTCAAAATTTATCTTCTATAAAAAAATTTTGTCAAAATTTTTATTTCTAAGTAGAAATTT
>PGFW01019706.1:25798-44801 GCA_003123925.1 Haematobia irritans
TTGTTTCTATTCCTTCTGTCCTTTCGCAAATGTTTGCTACTTGGATTTCTTGAAAAGGAGAAGTCTGCAATGTTTTGTTTGCTTGGGGATTTCGGGATCATAAATTATGTATTACTGACGACAGCTGTAAACAATGTCTTCGAGGTAATAGGACAAGGCATGAATTGATGTTTTTTCATCCCAATGGTGATAGTGAAAGTATTATATCCGCACTCAAACACCGTTTACTTGAATCCAATGATTTCGACATTCCCCTAAGGATCTCCGGTATTGATTACGAGTCAAAGATGCGACTTCTTTCAAATACAAGTTCAATTTCATCTATGTCATTTACCTTGCATCCAGACTAATTACCTGTGGTTCCTTTTAGATACAGTCACAGACTAAGATATCCAGTCAACATTTATCTATATATATTTTTTTTTGTTTTGAGAAAATTTTCCAAAAAACATAACATTTTGAGAAAATTTTTCTATAAAAAATAAAATTTTGAGAAAATTTTCTATAGAAATGAAATTTTGAGAAAATAATTTTCTATAGAAATAAAGTTTTCGAGAAATTTTATAAAGAAATAAAATTTTTTGAGAAAATTTTCTATAGGAAATAAAATTTGACCAAAATTTTCAAAAGAAATAAATATTTTGAGAAAACATTTTTTATAACAAAATGCAATTTTGACAACATTTTCTATAGAAATAAATGTTTGCCAAATTTGCAATAGAAATAAAATTTTGACAAAATTTTCTATAGAAATAAAATTTTGGAAAAAATTTTCTATAGAAATAAATTTTTGCCAAATTTTCAATAGAAATAAAATTTTGACAAAATTTTCTATAGAAATAAAATTTTGACAAAATTTTCTATAGAAATAAAATTTTGACAAAATTCTCTATAGAAAAAAAATTTTAAAAATTTGCTATAGAAATAACAATTTTGACAAAATTTTCTTATAGAAATAAATGTTTGCCAAAATTTTCATAGAAATAAAATTTTGACAAATTGTCTATAAATAAAATTTTCATATCGTTTCACAATTTATTTTAAATTGATTGGTGTACAATTTTTTTGTTGACTCTACCTTCCATGCAAATATTGGTCCATAACGGTCTATAATTACATATGGAAACTATATAAACTGATCCCCACATTTGAAATCACTGTGCATTTTAATATTTCGCCCTTAATATCTCATACCTATGTCCATATTTGAAGTTACTGCTGTGTCTCTCAACTCTGGATTGCATAGAAACAGCTACAGCTGAAAACGAAGTGAGAAACATGAGGAAAAACAAAAACAATGCTCCATATGTAAAGGAAGTAATAACCCAAAGAAAAACAGCTGATAGGAAACATAAATAAATGTGGAATACTGTGTGTGTGTATGTGTGTGCGAGTGGTTGGAGCTAATCTAAAGCTATATGTTTCCCCTAAAATTCCGCTTACGCCTTTACACAAAGTGCAGGACACTCACACAAGAGGTGTTGCTTTTAATTGATTCCTTTTTCCACGCATCATGACAGCTTTCAATACAGTAATCATTATACTTCGCACCAATACTGTTGCAAATCGCTCATCAGGCACGCGCCCGTTATTACCAGCATATCAGAAGTGATATCTGACGTTTTTGGAACACTAGCATATCTAGTGTTTCGCGTTCAAGTTTAAATGGGAATATTTGCTTGTGTCGTTTTACAACCCTTGCATTCTCCCATTCGAACATTTGCCATTCATGACAGCCTTCTCACGCAGTAAGAGCTTGCATGGTAGCCAAAGACATACCAAACAGATTCTAGTTCCCCTGTAATATGTTAAGCGTAGTTTCCTTAACTTTGCTAACTCCATCTGCCTCGCAGTTTCCCGGTATGTTCCCCTTATTGGCCAGCACCCATATTTAGTGTGAATTATTTACTGCTCAGCCATCTCGTTGAGAGATTGGCGGCAGTCGATTGGGCCGTTTTCAAGTTTTAAGGAACACAGAGTCCAAGGATTTTTATTGCAGGTTGACTGTTCAGTAATATATAATGACCAACATTTTTTGCAGAACATTACTTCTCAGCCAATTCGCCACCTCTCTTATTGCTAATATTTCAGCATGAAAACACTACAGTGATAAGGTTATCTTTTCTATATTGGAAGTTCCAGGATCATTTAGAATATTACTTCGAACCCACTTGTCCATCCAAATTTGGAGACATCAGTGTTAGAAATCTATATATATTTTATCCCCGGGGTCTTGTGTTACACCAACGCCTCACTTGTTGCGAATTTAGAGTTTCAAATTTTTGTCGAAATGTGCAAATTTTGAGAAAAGTTTACTTAAAAACAATGAAAAGTACATAAGGATTAACCACAGAGTACGAAAATATACCTTATCTAATCAAAATCTTTTAAAATGTTTTGCCTGTAGTAGATAGCAATATGCCAATTTGCTTTATTAATTTTTTTTATCATCAATTTTTTGTTTTTAATTCTTCATATTGTTGAGTTAAGTTATGATAGCAATTTGAAAATAGATTTTTAATTTAGTCTTATGTTTCTTTTTGTTAATAAAATTGGAATTAAAGCGTAAAGGTACAACAATTTTTGCGCTGTTGTAGATTGTTATAACTTCATAATTATTTTAAAAAATCCCGCAAATTTCGGGATCCGGAATATCCCGGGGATCCGAGAGATTTAAATTTCTAAATCAGCGAATCCCGGATTTTAAAAAAACGGATCCCGAATGACAATCCTAATGAACACCGAACATGGTGCTTTATTGAAAAACCAAAAACACTAAAATATATGTGCTAAAAGCACCAGATTGGCATCACCGTCTCAAATATTCTTTTCAGCAGAGTAGGAAATCACAAGAGAACGAAACTTGTTAAGTGAAAAACTACATCAATTAGATTGGCAGTCATTAGGAAGATAAAATAAATCTTTTCTCTGCCGGCTTTAGAAAACTGAAGCGAACCATACAATAGTATAACATAAAATCTCTTTTTATACCCTGCTCCACACTGTGGGAACAGGGTATTATAACGTTAAGTGCGTATGTTTGACAACACCCAGAAGGAGACGAGATATACAACATGGTGGTCTTTTGGCAAAAATGCTCAGGGTGGCTCTTGAGTCGGATTATAGCCGATGTCCGTCTGCCCGTGAAACACATTTTTGTAATTCAAAAGTCTAGGTCGCGTTTTTAGTCCATCGAATTTTTCGCCCGATATGGACTTTAATGACCCTAGGAGCCAGAGTTTTACCCCTAATTTTACTTATAATTTTTGCACGAGAAGAACAATTAGTACTATAAGTCAAGTGTGCCAAATTTTATTGAAATCGGTTCAGATTATAGATATAGCCCTCCCATATATATCTTTCGCCGATATGGATAATTACCGGGTCCCAGAAGCCAGATTTTTACCCCAATTTGGTTTGAATTTTTGCACAGGGATAGAATTAGCATGTAGCTATGCGTGCCATATTGGTTGAAATCGCGTTTCAGATTTAGATATATGCTCCATATATATAGCTTTCGGCCGAATTACACTCATATTGCCACGAGGCCAATTATTTTGGTCCGATTTAGATTGAAATTTTATGCACAGGCGACAGTAGGAATTAGCATTGTTGCTATGCGTGCCAAATTTGGTCTGAAATCGGTTTCAGAATTTAGATACATACTCCCTATATAAGCTTTCGCCCGCGATTTACACTCATATGACCACAGAGGCCAATTTTTAACTCCGATTTAGTTTGAAATTTTTTGCAACAGGGAGTAGTTTAGATTAGCATTGTTGCTATGACGCTTGCTTCAAATTTTAGGTTGAAATCGCGTTTCAGATTTAGATATAGCTCCCATATATATGGTTTTTCTTGATTTCGACAAAAATTGGTCAAATTACCAACATTTTTCCTTAGCTAAATCGCTCACTGCTTAGTCGAAAAGTTGTAAAAATGGCTCTAATTTTCCTAAACTTCTATATGCATACTATTATCGAGCGATAAATCATAGATAAACCTTTTGCGAAAAAAAGTTTTCCGCTTAATGATTTGGCTTCAAGATATAAATGTTTCCCCTATTTTATTTACTAAATATGTGTTCCCCCTTAGCGCATTAGCCCCTTAAATTCTCGAGTCTATAGATTTTTTGTAGATGTCTTATCAAATTCTGTCCCAGATCGAGTGATATTTAAATGTATGTATTTTTGGCGCAAACCTTTATATTATAGCCCCCAACAATTTGACGATGTGATTATGGTATCGAAAATTTTGATCTAAAAGTGGTGCAGGCGTATTAATGATAGGTCGGCCCGCCCGACTTTAGACTTTCCTTACTTGTTTATAAAATGTTTCGTTCAATTAAAATAATAAAAACATAGTAATGATAATGTATAAAGTATTTGTATTGTTAGCGAGTTTGCTATTGATCATGGGGTTGGAGGTTGTGGGGGTGAGTAATGAGATTAAAAAAATTGAAATACTCGCCACTTCAGCTACTGTATTGGCATGAATCAAATGATTTCTTTGCTTACAAAGAACAGAAAAGAAGGACGAGTCATGTGTGTCATGGACAAGAAGATAAGCTAACAACAACACAAACTTTTTTTCGCAACATTTTACGTTGCCGATAGGGCATTCTTACATTAGAAGGCTTTAAAGCTATGGTAGATAGATGTTGATATTGCATAATTCTTGTTTTATATATGTTTTAATGAACATAGAAACTGATGGCACCGATTACATTGGATGCATGCTTGTAAGGAACCACAACTAACACATATGCTGATTTATAATTATAATGTTTGATGTAAAATATTATATTGTTCGTTGCTTGTTGGTTTTTGTATAGATTTAACAAAAAACGCTTTTGATGTACTTTATGAGTCTTGTTCGACCAGATTGCAGCGTACATACTTGCATGCCTAATAATTTTTAAATATTAAATTAAATTTTTCTATAGAAATAAAATTTGCGACACAAATTTTCTATAGAATAAATATTCTAACAAAATTTTCTATAGAATAAAATTTTTGATAAATATTAAGACAATTTTATCAAAATTTTTATTCTATAGAAAATTTTTGTTAGAATTTTTATTTCTATAGAAATTTGTTGTCCAAATAAATGTTGGACAAAATTTTCTCATAGAAATAAAATTACAAAATTTTCTATAGAATATAAAATTATAACCAAAATTGCTATAGAAATAACATTTTTGACAAATTTTCTTATAGAAATAAAAATTTTTTGACAAAATTTTCTATATAATAAATATATGACCAAATTTCTATAGAAATAAAATTTGACAAAATTTTCTATACAAATAAAATTTTGACAAAAATTTTCTATCGAAATAAATTTTAACAAAATTTTCTTTAGAAATAAAATTTTGCAAATTGTTATAGAAATAAATTTTTGCAAAAATTTTCTTATAGAAATAAAGTTTTGACAAAATTTTCCTACAGAAATAAAATATTGGACAAAATTTTCTATTAGAAATAAAAATTTTGACCAAATTTTCTATAGACGAATAAAATTATTGAGAAAATTTTTCTATAGCAAATTAAAAATTATGACCAAATTTTCTTATAGAAATAAAATTTTAACAAAATTTTCTTTATAGAAATAAAATTATTTCAAAAATTTTCTTTTAGAAATAAAATTTTTCAAAAATTTGTCTATGAAATAAAATTTTGACAAAATTTTCTATAGAAATAAAATTCTAACAACATTTTCTTTATTTAGAAATTAAAATTTTGAAAAAAAATTGTCTTAGAAATAAAATTTTGACAAAATTGTCTTAGATAATAAAATTTTGATCAAAATTTTCCTTCCTAGCAATTAAAATTTTGACAAAATGTTTTTCTTATAGAAATAAATTCTTGACCAAATTTTCTATAGAAATACAAAATTTTGACAATTTCTTATAGAAAATAACAATTTTGAACAAAATTTTCTATGCAAATTAAAATTTTGAACGAAAATTTTTCTTATTAGAAATAAAATTATTAACAAATTTCTATAGAAATAAAATTTATGACCAAATGTTCTATAGAAATAAAATTTTTGACAAAATTTTTCTATAACAAATAAAAATTTTCACATATTATAGATATAAAATTTTTGACAAAATTTTCTATAGATATAAAATTTTTGACAACAATTTTTATACAAATAAAAGTTTGACAATAATTTTCGTATAGAAATAAATTTTGATAAAATTTTCTATAAAAATAAAATTTTGACAAAATTTTCCTATAGAAACAAAATTCTGACAAAATTTTCTATTAGAAATAAAATTTTGACAAAATTTTTCTATAGAAAAAAAATTTGACAAAATTTTCTTTTTTTTTATATAGGAAATAATATTTTGAACAAAATTTTCTTATAGAAATAAAATTTTAACAAAATTTTCATATTTAGAAATAAAATTTTAACAAAATTTTATATGAAATAAAATTTTTGACAAAATTTCTATTAGATATCAAAATTTTAACACAAAATTTTTTCTATAGATATAAATTTTGACAACATTTTCTATACAAATAAATTTTGACAAAATTTTTTATACAAAAAAAGTTTGACCATAATTTTCAATATAGAAATAAAATTTTTGATAACAGTTTCATATGAGAAATAAAATTTTGACAAAATTTTCTACAAAAATAAATTTTTTCAAAAAAAATTCTATAGAAATAAACTTTTGACCAAATTTTCCATAGAAATAAAATTTTGACAAATTTTTCTATAGAAAATAAATCTTGGCAAAAATTTTTGCTATAGAAATAAATCTTTACAAACATCTTCTATAAAAATAAAATTTTTTGACAATTTTTGTTATAGAAATAAAAACTTTGAAAAAAATTTTCCTGTAGAAATAAAATTAACAAAATTTTTCTTTTAGAAATAACATTTTGCAAAATTTTTCTATAGAAATAAAATTTGCAAAAATTTTCATATAGGAAATAAAGTATCTGACAAAATTTTCATTTACAGAAAACAAAATTTTTTACCAAAATCGTCTATAAAAAAGAAATTTTTGACACAATTTTTCTATAGGAAAATAAAGTTTCGACAATATATTTTCTACAGCAACCAAATTTTTTACAAAATCGTCTATTATAAAAATGGAAATTTTGACACAATTTTCTATAGAAATTAAAATATGACAATTTTCTATAGAAATAAAATTGTTGAATTTAAATTTCTATAGAAATAAAATGTTTGACAAAATTTCCTAAATTTTTCAAAATTTTTATGACAAAATTTTCTATATGAAATGAAATTTTTTGACCAAAATTTTCTTAGAAATAAATTTTTTTAACAAAATTTTCTACTAGGAATAAGTTTTTTAACAAAAAATTTTCTACAGAAATAAAATTTTTGACAAAATTTTTTAAAGAAATAAAATGGACTTTTGTTTGTGTAACAAATATTTCTATTTTTTTGAAGGGTTTGAAATCTTCTATCGTATAGATTCTTCAGAATTCTTCGTACAGCGTTATTTGTCTTTGCTGTTGGTTTTACTTGCCAGCAAAAATTACCAACATGGTTTTGCTGTTCTTGTTGGTTGTTGTTATTTTACTTCCGCCCGGCAACAATTAAATTGACCTTAGTAGTTTCACTTGAATCGTAAATACGAAAACCCACAAATTAAGTAATGGACTTTTTTCCCCATTTGCCAGGAAACTCCCAAACTATAAACAACAACTCTAACTTTGGATGTTTGGTTTTACCATCTTTTCCCAAAAAAAAAAAGTTTATTTATTTTTTATATTATTTTCATGAAGGATTTACTTTCCGAACTTTGTTGCCTTGTTGTCGTTTTTATATAATAGCATTGTCCCACCGTCTACAATGACAGGATTAAAAGGAAGTTGTGTAATTCTTTGCTTCTTTTTCTCGCTACGAAAATCCACAATACTGGCCCTTAGCTGGGAGTGGGAAACGACTAATGACTGTCGTCTACCAACGAAAATCTACATCTGCTATGGCTTTCCAGTTAGAAATGCTAGTAAATACAAATATGTTGTCAAGTAAATTATATTTTGTTAGAACATGGGCCTAAATTGGTAATTATATGCTCAGGGCTGGCCTCTGAACACGCGTTGCACCTCGAACCAAAAATTAATCTTACCAAAATTTTATTTCTTATAAAAAATTTTTGTCAAAATTTTATTTCTATAAAAAAATTTTGTTCAAAATTTTTATTTCTATTGAAATTTTTGCAAATTTTTATTCCATAAAAATATTGTGTAAATTTTATATCTAGAGGAAATTTTTTTTCAAAATGTTATTTCTACAGAAAAATTTGTCAACATTTTATTTCTACACAGGAAAAAAATTTCCGTAGTTAAACTAACTCTAATTTAACGTGTATTTTATTGGAAAAAAACTTATTTTCTAGTAGTAAATTGTTTTTTATCGAAATTTTTCCACAGCATCAATGAAATCTTTACTTCTTTTTAAGTATGTCTCAAAATTTTTATTGAACTCAACGTGGTTATAAAGTTTCAATGACCGCACACATACGTAAGTTCAATATGAACTAAAGCAAATTATAGAAGAATGAATTTGGCCATGATTTGGCACCAATTATTTTCTTCTTACTTTTGTTAATTTTTTTCTTCTATTAAAGAGATGTATTTCTCGTTGAACTGCAATTTTTCTACCAAAAAGTTACAACAGGGGACATTAAAATTTCCTGGTTTTAGCAGGCTTTGTGGAATCTCAAAATGTGGGAGCAAAATTAGCTTCAATTTTTCGTGCGATAGTTAGTTGATTCTTCCAATAAAATTAGTTCACTTTTTTTCGGGTGTTATTAGAAAATTTTGTACATGTTTATTTCTATAGAACATTTTTTTGTAAAAAAACTTATTTTTCAAACTTTTTATTTCCATTAAACAAACATTCTTCTATATTTTATTTCTATAGATAACTTATCACACATTTATTTCTATACAAAATTTTGGCTCAAATTTTTATTTCAATAAAAGAATATTATCAAAAAATTTTATTTCAATAGAAAATTTTATTTCTATAACAAATTTTGTCCAACATTTTTTATTTCTTATAGCAATTTTGTCAGAAATTTTATGTCTATAAAAATTTTTTCAAAATTTATTTTCCATAAAAATTATTGTGTCAAAAATTTTATTTCACATAAAAAATTTTGTCAAATTTAATTTCTATCGAAAATTTGTCAACATTTATTTCCTGTTAGAAAATTTTGTCAACATTTATTTCATATGGAAAAATTTTGTCTTAAATTTTTTTTCTTATAGAAAATTGAATCAAAATTTGCGTCTATTAGAAATTATGTTCAAAGTTTTTGACGTCTTTTATAGAAAAATTTGGTCAAAATATTTTTATTTCTGTGAAAATTTTTGTCGAAAATGTTATTTTCTGGCCTAGAAAATTTTTGTCGATTGTTATTTCTACAGAAGATTTTGTTGAAAAATGTTTAATTTCTAAAGAAAATGTGCCAAATTTTTGTTTCTATAAAAAAATTTTGTAGCAAAATTTTATTTCTATTAGGAAAATTTATGGAAGTTGGCTCTTAGTCGTATTCAAGTTATTCTACCAAGTCTATCAAAAACAATAAAATATTCTACCATTTTTTGGAAGGATTCTACCAAACTGGTGCAACCTTGCCTCTGTAGTCGATGTTAGCCATTGTCTTGTCTTGAAAACATTTCTGTTGATTCAAGTCTAGGTTAAGGTTAGGTTAGGTATAGATATCAGGTTAGGTATAGTGGTAGGATATCAGGGCCTTTCACTTAGACTATTCACGCCATGTGATACCACAGTTGGTTGATCTTTCTCTCTTGTCACAGATTCGAGTCCGCATTCCATTGTTAAGCTTCAATGACAAACGGGACCTCCTTTTATAGCCGAGTCCGACGGCCGTTTACATTGCAGTAAAACCCACTAGAAGAAGCTTTAGAACACTTCAGCAATGTCACTAGGTTGGGTGGGATTAATCCACCGCTGAAAACTTTTTTGCGTGGGTTCGGTCGAAGCTGGGACCTCTGCATATGCGAGGCGGACATTTGCTAATAATTGCACCAGGTGGCTCCAAAAAGTATGGTTGTATTTTATTTAGTCAAAAGATATGTTATTGTAATATGCTTCATGTGTTTTCACACACTTCGGTTAAGGTAAATTTAATCATTAAATTATTCGTGAGTCACGATATTTTTTCCGTAGGGTTCACGGTTATTTTTCTTGAGTCACGACGTTTCGTGCGTAAGTTACAAAATTTTCTTTTCGTGAGTGTGCGTGAGTCCTTACCAAAAAATATCGTGCGTGAGTGTCAGCGTGAGTAAACCTTATTACTCACGTCCACACCTCTAATACAATTTATGTATAGTGAACTTTGGGGATCGTACGGACACCACAGTGCTAGATCATTATCAATTCTGAGTCGATAATTGAGGAATTGTTTTGTAATATCTTGAATTTGCTTTTGGTTGGTTCCCTGTTTTTGAACCTAAGAAATTTGTATGAATGCAACATTTTGTATTTCAAGTTATTAGCACTTACCTTTCTTAGCTTTTCGTTGCATCCAAGAACGCCAAATTGCTTTTGTATATTGATGATTTTGTACTGTCAAAAACATTCCATTCTCATGAGAAGCGATGAGAATAAAATTATCAAACCGATCAAACGTTACGCGATGTCGGAGGGAGCCGATTTGATAGATATGAATCTCTTGCTTGTTCAATAATCTGACGTTGAATTTTTATAATAGTGTGCGGGGGTGGTGGGTGATGATGATAAAGTTCTTCTGTTGTGGGAGAAGATTGGCAATTGGATGGCGTCGATCGGTCGGGGCGGCCGGCGGCGGCAATGTTGGGCGTTTGATGGTGAATAAGTGGTGTATTTGCTGGTTATTAAATTAAATGTTGAAATGATAGGAATGATGCCGTCGTCGACAATTTCTTTGCTTTATTGATAGTTGTCCGCTCGATATTGTTAATTGCTAACGCTATCGAATGCATTGATCATCTATTGCAGTTGCTTTTCCATCAGCAGTTTCGGGTGAAGGACTTGGTGGTCGGTAACGTCTTGAGCGGTTTATTTTTTATTGCTGCTACAACAAGAGCCAATTTATGTTTTGGTTTGTGGTTGGAGAGAGGGAAGAATTAAGATATAGAATGTTGTTGTAATCGAAAATAAATTAGCGTTTATTTTGGGATTTGTCTTTCACTTCGGACAAGATCAAAATTTGCCAATGTATTATTAATTTTATAATACTTGTTAAAAAGTTATTTGTTTTTTTGTTTTTTTAATCACAAATGTTTTTTTTTTGTTTAACTTATCAAGCTTATAAAACTCATTTCTTCACTCGCTCTAATCACTGCTTGTTTCATTTATACTCCGCTCTTGTTTCTTACTATTATCATCAAAGATGCTCATTTTGTTATTTTTAAATATATTTTGGCAGATAATGTATTATATAATACAAATCAAAAAATCCTACATACACCCTCACTAACGCACCGCACACATTTACACACATTTAGATTAGCCGACTTCATGCCATTCACCGTGAATATAGAAATTGAGTAATTAAGCATAGGTCCAGGCAATGCAATGGATACTAATGTCAATCGGCCGAAGATATAATTCTATATGAAATCCTAATCAAAAGATTTTGTGTATCGAAAGTAATTTTTGCGATAGAGGTGGTACCAGAGAACGCAAAACCCGGGCGAGAAGCAGTACTTTGTCATGTATGTCTATGCCAGGGATTTAGAAACTACCAATTTTTCAAGAAATTACCAAAAAAGCTACTTTTCCAAATTTTTCAAAAGAAAACAATTTTAACAAAATTTTCTTAGATATAAAATTTTGAAATAATTTTCGATATACATAAAATTTTGCAAAATTTTCTATAGAAATAAAATTTGACAATATTCTATTAGAAATCAAAATTTTGACAAAAAAACTGTCTGGAAAAAAAGAAAAAAATATATATAGAAATAAAATTTGACAATATTTTCTATAGAAATAAAATTTTTGACAAAATCTTTCTATTAGAAAATAAAATTTTGGACAAAATTTCTATAGAATAAAATTTTTTGACAAAACTTTCTATAGGAAATAAATTATTTGACCAAAATTTTCTGTTAGAAATAAAAATTTTGACAAAATTCTATAGGAAATAAAATTTTATTGACAAAATCTTCTATTTTAGAAATAAAATTTTGACCAAATTTTAAAATAATTAGAAATAAAATATTCTATCGAAAAAATTAACAAAATTTTTTATTAGAAATAAAATTTTGGGACAAGATTTATATAAAAAATAAAATTTGACAAAATTTTTTTATCGAAAAAAATTAACAAAATTTTCTATAGAAATAAAATTTTTGACAATATTTTTCTGTAGAAATAAAATTTTGACAAAATCTTCTATGAAATAAAATTTTTGACAATATTTTCTGATAGAAATAAAATTTTTGACAAAATTTTCTATCTGAAAAAAAAAAATAACAAAAATTTTCTATAGAAATAAAATTTTGACAAAATTTTCTATAGAAATAAAATTTTGACCAAAATATTATATAGAAATAAAATTTTGAAAAAATTTTCTATCTTCGAAAAAAAATAACAAAATTTTCTATTAGAAATAAGATTTTGACACATTTTTCTTAGGAAGAAATTAATAATTTTGAAATAATTTTCGTATAGACATAAAATTTTAAAAAATTTTCTATAGGACATAAAATTCTTAAAACAAAATTTCTATAGAAATAAAAATTTTGACAATATTTTCTATAGAAATAAAAATTTTTGACAAAAATTTTCTATCGAAAAAAAATAAACAAAATTTTTCTATTAGAAATAAAATTTTACAACAAATTTCTATAGAAATAAAATTTGACAAAAATATTTATATAGAAATAAAATTTTGACAAAATTTTTCTATAGAAAATAAAACATTAACAATTTTCTATAGAAATAAGATTTTGACAAATTTTCTAGAGAAATAAAAATTTTGAAATAATTTTGTATAGGACATAAATTTTTTACAAAATTTTTCTATAGACATTAAAATTTTACAAAATTTTCTAAGCAAATAAAATCTTTTGACAAATATTTCCTATAGAAATAAAATGTTCACAAAATTTTCTAAAGAAATACAATTTGCAAAATTTTCTATAGACATAAAATTTACCAAAATTTTCTATATTAAATAAATTTTTTGACACAATTTTTCTATAGAAAATCTAAACATTTTGTTTTATCAGATTTTGTTAAGGTTGACTAGGTTTTTTTATTAATTATTTTTAATTTATATTTCAATAAAATATATAAAAAAGGTGATTTTTTAGCTATTATCTTTTTCGAAACTCTGGATTAAACAGCTACACGCACATTACCTGTTTTATTTCACTGTAAATACTTTAGTTTTGGTCTTCAAATTTAATTATGAATGAAAAGATTTCAAGCATTTTTTGATTTTTTTAATTCAAAATCACCCTTTATTTATGATTAACATTGTAGTTTGGAAGACTGTAATATTTTAAGAATAATGAGTTTGTTTGTATAATATTAAATAATTCAATAAATAAATAAATTTTCACTTAAAAATATTGCTTAAAGATTTGAAATTTTGTTTCTTTAATTTATCTTCTTTTATTTTATTTTCATCCTACTGTGCATTGCGGTTATTTCTAAAAAGTTAAAAAAAAGAAGTTGACTTAAAGAGCCGAGCCGTCTTGCGAAAATTCTTGGCAACAACTAATAACATAATTAGTCGATTTGCGGTTTAGTTTAAACTGTTAGACAATTCACGGCGTGGAAAATTTTTCATTTTATTGCCTCTTTCTCCAAACACTTTCTGGGCCTCAAAGAAAGCAGAAGAATGAAGACATTGTGAATGAAAGCTTGGGAAACAAAAGGAACATCGTTGGATGGGGGGAAATTAATTTGCACATCGAATTCAATGACGACCAAATTGACAGAATGTGGCATATTGCTTAAGGGGGCTATTGGTATGAGGGGCGGGGTATGCATGGTGAGTTATTTCGGTGCCGAATGTTTCCATTTGGTTCTCAGTTGAAAGGCTGTTGTTGTTACTAACTCTGTATAGTGGTGTTGTTGTCAGTGAGAATTAATTCTTTCAACTTTGTTTTGTAAGGCCAGACTTCAATTGTAAATGTCGGTTGAATCGGCCCTGCTATGTAGCAAACATTGTGCAACAATCGTCTCTCAATTGTCACGCTATAAATGCAAAAAACTAAAAACTGTTATGAAACCATGTAAGGGATTGTTTCGGGGGTTTTATGTGCGTGTGTACGTGATAGGAAACTCGGTAATCTTCAGAGAATGTTTGGAAATTTGTTTCACTTCTTTAGTTATTTTCTGAGGCATTGTTTGAATAACTGAAACACTCACTTCACATCTTAATTTATCACACATTATTCATTCAATCGATTATTTTATGCGTTTCTGGCCATGTTGGCATTTTAAGGCTTTTAACCAGAAAAAAAATTAAACAATTTTTTGAACCTGGAATTCGAAGCACTTTTTGGGCAACATTTATTCAAATGTCCTACAACGAATTCACACTTCACAACCTTTTATGTCTTTGAAAACTTAATTGAACCACGACCGAGACGAATATTAAACGATTGATTTCTATTTTGTCTATCACATTCACAATTCTGGGCTATTACAAAAGAATAATCATGACATGTTTTCGCAAAGAAACGAACATTCGTAGTTATAAGGCCTTTTCTTTTTGCCTTGAGTCCTAATATTTTTATTTCTCGTTCGTCCGTTATTGCCTAAAACTCGCGTTTGCCCATGCCTGCTGCAATGCTAAAAAGCTTACTATTCGGCCGGTTGCTATGCAGGGGATTTATACATTTTAATACTTCGCGTTATTTACTCCTCAATGCATCAGATGATGGTTGCAAGAAATTGTTCTTCATCATTTCATTTTACGGTCTATTGTTCCACGCAAGCGCATGGCAATACCATAAGAGAGAGGTCTCTTTAAAACTATGCTGTCATAAGTTAGGGATGTTGCACGCGTGAGGTAATAGTTTACTCACGCACACTCACGACGGAGAAATCTTACTCACGCACACTCACGCACGATATTGTTTGATAGGACACACGCTCACGCACACTCACGAAACGAAAACTTGTACTTACGCACACTCTCGCACGAAAATGTGGTAACTCACGAAAAATACCGTGACTCACGCATAATTTTTTGAGTAATTTGCCTTAGCGATGTGTCTGAAAACATGAGCATTATTAAATCGAGAGCGTTATCTAAAACTCTTCACACTTCAAGGTGTCACTAAAATTTGTCAAAATTGAATTTAAACTCTTTTAAGCGTTTTATGTTAGTGAGCGGTTAAGGATTAAAATTTTCTAAAAGAAAATACAATTCTTGCAAAATTTTCTAAGACATAAAATTTTATAACAATTTTCTATATGTAACACAAAACAAAAAAACTTTTTTTTTTTGACAAAATTTTGTATAGAAAATTTTTATAGACACTAAATTTGATTAAAATTTGTTATTATTTGTTATAAAAAAAAATTAATTTGTAAATTTGTTATAAAACCAAAATGTGACATATTTTTTTATAAAAGATACAATTTTGACAAAAATACATTTTTTTTAGAAAATTTTCTATAGAATTAAAAATTTGATGACGTTAATTTTCCTATAGAAAATAAATTTTCTATAAGAAACTTAAAATTTTGGAACCTTTCTAAGAATTAAAATTTTGGACACAAAATTTTCTATAAAATAAAAATTTTGACATAATTTTCTATAGAAATAAAATTTGACAATTTTCTATAGAAATTACCAATTTTGAACATATTTTTTCTATACAAATACTAATTTTTTGATAAAATTTTTTTATAGAAATAAAATTTGAAAAATGATTCTATAAAAATAAATTTTGAACAAAATTTTTTCTATAAGAAAATAAAATTTTTGAGAAAATTTGTTATATTGTTATAAAAACAAGCTATAATAAAGCAGATAAGTTCGACCGCGGCCGAATCTTACAATACCACCACCATGAAATCTAATATATTAAACTTTCCTGTTGAAAATGTCAGGAGGATTTTGATGACAAGCAGATCAGTTTCAACAGTACATCTTCCCGAAGATAATTCAAAAATTTACCTTTGCAGGACTAAGAATCAGATTCTGATTTATAAGAACCATATTTGTATTGAGTTTTAGAGGAATCATAAAACATTAGTGTGCAAGTGGTGCAAGAAAACGATGAAATAACGCCTTTGATTTTAAATCTAACATCTGTAAATTTTTACCCCATTATTTAAATTGATATAACCAGAAGATAATCTGGAAACATAATTCAATTCAAGCAATTTTCATTATCCAGTGCAACAATGGATCGATATTCACCATTTTCGGCACCACACTCTTATGCTTCCTAAAAATATCTTTCTAGATTTAAAATTTCATAGTAAATTTCGATAAAAAGCACTATTTGGTTTTTTAAATAAGCCAAGCAAGTAAAAATCGGAGTGAGATCGGTCTTATTTGGGAGATAAACAAAACATGGACCATACACTTCCATTTCGCGTCGGCTCTCATATTCAAGACCTAAATACCTTGGATTTTCATTTCAGGCAAAATTTAGATAAAAACTACGGATTCTAGAAAGCCCTAAAAAATAAAATCTTTTTCTTTGCACGCCTATTTATTATTTCCTAAACCTCCAGATTTTTAATTTCAGGCCAAAAGTGGACAACAATTACAGTTTCTAGAATCCCAAAAAAGTAATAATCGGGGAGATCGAGATCTATCTGATGGCTATATTCAAAACATTGGACCTAACTCACCATTTTCATCACACCTTTTTATTGGTCCTAAAATACCTCATAGATTTTCCAATTGAGGCCAAGTTGGATTAAAAAACTATCGGTTCTATAAAGCCCAAAGAATTAAAATCTAGGAGATCCGAGGTCTATATGGAGGCGGATAAAAACATTGGTGGTCCGTACTCATCATTTTCAGCACACCTCTTTTTTAGGGTTTTTAAAATACCTTCTAGTTTCTTGATTTCGCAGGCAAATTAGATAAAGTTATACAAATTTTAGACGGCCAAGAAGTAAAAAAACTGGAGTCGGTCTTACTCATGGGCGGCTATACCAAAACATTAGACCGATACTCACCATTTTCGGTAACACCTACTTTATTGTTCCAAATACCTCTAGATTCGAATTTCAGGCAAATTTGGATATAAAACTACGGATTCTAGGAAGACCCCGTATCGGAGATCGCGTCTATTATGGGGGATTATACAAAACCTGGACGATACTCACCATTTTTTAGCACACCTCTTTATGGTCCTAAAAATACACTCTTAGATTTTCAATATTTCAAACCAAATTGATAATAACTACGGATTCTAAAGCCCAAGAAATAAAATCGGGAAATCCGGTCAGATATGATGGCTAATACCTAAAAAACATCAACGATAAGTCACCATTTTTGGCAAACCTGTTTTATGGTGCTATAAATACCTCTATATTTCCAATTTCAGGCGAATTGAGATTAGAAACTACCGATTCTAGAAGCCCTAGAAATGATAAATCGGAGAGATCGGTCTATTTATATGAGGCGGCTATACAAACATGGACCGGATACTCCACCATTTTTGGAACAACCTCTTTGTGGTCCATAACAATACCTCTAGATTTCCAATTTCAGGCAAACATTGGATAGAAACTAAGGGTTTTTTTTATATAAGCCCAAGAACCCCCAAATATCAGGGATTAAGGTCGGGTTTTAATATTGGGGACTATTATAATCAAAACTTGTGGACCCGATTATAGCCCATCCTCGAACTTGACCTGCCTGCAGACAAAAGACGAGTTTTGTGCGCGAGAATTTCAGCACGATTGCTATTATTATTGAAGGACTGTAGCGTGATTACAACAGACAGACAGACAGACAGACGGACATGGCTATATATGCGTCTTAATTTTCCCTGATCAAGAATATATTATCTTTATATTAGTCGGAAAATCGATATTATCGATGTTTGCTTACACAAACGGAATGAAAACTTATTATGCCACGCACCATTATATTGCGTGGTGGGTATAAAAATAATTTGTTAATTTGCTTAAAAAAAGTTTTTGACAAAATTTTTTATCAGAAATAAAATTTTACAAGATAAAATTTTTTACAGAAATACAATTTCATAAGAAAATTTAATGTAGAAATAATATTGTAACAAAATTTTTATGAGATATTAAATTTTGACAATCCTTTTTAAGAAATAAAATTTTCTATAGAATAAAAATTTTACGAAAAATTTTCTATTTAGAAATAAAATTTTGACAAAAATCTTTCTATTAAGAAATAAAATTTTGGCAATAAATTTTTTTATTACGATAATAAAAATTTTGACAAAATATTTATTGATGAAATTAATTTTGAAGAAAATGATCTAAAGAAAAGAAAATTTTGACGAAATTTTCTAAACAGAAAATAAAATTTTGAAGAAAATGTTCTATAAAATAGATAATTTTTGACAAAATTCTCTATAAGAAATATAAATTATTGAGAAAATTTGCTTTTTTTCTTATTATATAAAAAATAATATATGTTTAATTGCTTTATAAAAAAATGTTCACAAAATTTTGTATAGAAAAAAATTTCTATTAGAAATAACATTTTCTAAATTTTTCTATATTAATACAATCTTTGATAAAATTTATCTTATTAGAAATAAAAAATTTTGACAAAAATTTCTTATAAAGATATTAATATTAAGTCCATCCCTTCTATAATTTTTTATATTTGAAAAAAATTTCTGAGAAAATTTTCCATCACCTCTGTTATTTTTATCATTTGCAAAGATCGTTTGTTTTTGTTTATCTTCTCTCTCTCTTCTAGTTTTCCAAGTTTGAAAGTTAAAGTAAAGCACTAAAAATCACTCAGAAACAGTTGTTTTTGCTTTAAGACTCAGTTCATAGCCATCATATGTTTGCT